>JAVSCE010001677.1:0-264644 GCA_032199065.1 Smutsia gigantea
GACTCAGTGTACCTTCACCCCGAACAGGAACTGCGCCTGCAGCTGGAGTCCTCTCAGGAGGAGGTGGCTGGGCTCCGGGAGCAGCTGTCCGAGAGCCAGCAGGAGTGCGAGGACCTGCTGGGCAGGCTGGAGGCACAGAGCCGGGAGGCGCAGCGCTGCCAGGCGTCCAGCGAGCTCCTGGGAAGGTGACCAGAGGGCGGGCAGGCGGCGCAGGGCCGTCCCAGCCTGGGGGGCTTCCCCTCACCAGGCCTTCCCGCATGAGGGCAGAGCGCCCATCTCCCAGACAGGGGCTGGTCCCCTTCCCACCGCCCACGCCCAGCCCCCTTTCCCCTCCCCTGGGCCCACCTGGGCGTCCCGGAGCCCAGGCTGAGCAGGTGCCCCGCCTCCGCGGCCTGCACCCTGAGCTGCCCTCCTGGCCCTTCCTGGCCTCCTGCCCGACTCCTAGGATGACTCCTCCGTCCCTCAGAAATTGTGCCCGAATCCCCAGTTCCCTTTCTCCCCTGTGCCCTGGTGATCCACGTGCCCTTCTGGCATATCCTGCGGATCTGGCAGCCCGTGGTACTCAGCCGTGACTGCACATCTAACTGCCCCAGGGCTGGTGGGCGCCGGGGTGTGGGGCGAGAACCCCGGGACTTACAGTGCTGGGTGACAGGCTCGGTGGGGCTTCCCGGACCTGCAGGCGGCCTGAGCAGGAGACCGGCCGAGAGTGACGGGTGTGGGCTGATGGCTCAGGAGGCCGCCCTGCAGGAACAGCAGAAGGAGCAGCGCCCGCCGCCTGCGCTTGCCCCACTCACCCCAGGGGTCAGGACTGCGGCAGCCTCCGGCGGCTCCTCTCTGGAGGCGTGATGGTGCACTCCACTGGGGCGGGAGGTCCAAGGACAATTAGCCCCAAGCCGCCTTGGGAGACCCTTGAGGGGCAAAGAGGTTGGAGCAGGGCAGCTCCGCCTGGCACAGTGTGGGGCCCGGGGACCGCACCTGAGGAGGAACGTGAGCGTTTGGGAGGGCGGAAGGGCCTCCCGGGAGGCCGGATGGAGGTGGGTGGAGGGTGGAGCCGCACTGAGTGCAGGGTGAGGTGGGCCGGGGCCACACCACCGCCAGGATCAGAGCACAGCAGGTGCCCCGGGGCACTGAGCAGGGCACACCGCCTGCAAACCCATGGCCTGGAAGGGCAGGTCTGCCTGCTGTGGGGTCAAGCTGCAGGGCCCTTTAGACAGGTGGGCCCTCAGCCCCGGGAGGAGGGCCCAGGTCCAGGGGTGATTTGAGAATTGCGGGCCTCAGGACTCGGGAACAGCTGAGGTTCACACTCTATATGATTATAGGTGCATTTAGCCTAGAAACACAAAGTGGTATAAAACAGTACCATACATTTGCATTTTTTAAATTTTATTTTGCTATTATTAATGTACAATTACATGAGCAATATTATGGTTACAAGAATCCCCCTATTATCAAGTCCCAACCATATACCCCATTACAGTCACTGTCCATCAGCGTAGTGAGGTGTTATAGAATCACTACTTTTCTTCTCAGTGTTATACTGCCTTCCCCGTGCCCCCCCCCAACCGCTACATTATGTATGCTAATCATAATGTCCCTTTTTCCCCTTTACCCCTCCCTTCCCACCCATCTTCCCAAATTCCTTTCCTTTTGGTAACTGTTAGTCCATTCTTGGGTTCTGTGAGTCTGCTGCTGTTTTGTTCCTTCAGTTTTTGCTTTGTTCTTATACTCCACAGATGAGTGAAATCATTTGATACTTGTCTTTCTCTGCCTGGCTTATTTCACTGAGCATAATACCCTCTAGCTCCATCCATGTTGTTGCAAATGGTAGGATTTGTTTTCTTCTTATGGCTGAATATTCCATTGTGTATATGTACCACATCTTCTTTATCCATTCATCCACTGATGGACACTTAGTTGCTTCCATTTCTTGGCTATTGTAAATAGTGCTGCAATAAACATAGGGGTGCATATGTCTTTTTCAAACTGGGCTCCTGCATTCTTAGGGTAAATTCCTAATAGTGGAATTCCTGGTTGAAATGGTATTTCTATTTTTAATTTTTTGAGGAACCTCCATACTGCTTTCCACAATGGTTGAACTAATTTAGATTACCATAAGCAGTGTAGGAGGGTTCCCCTTTCTCCACATCCTTGCCAACATTTGTTGTTGTTTGTCTTTTGGATGTTGGTCATCCTAACTGGTGAGAGATGATATCTCATTGTGGTTTTAATTTGCATTTTTCTGATGATTAGCAATGTGGAGCATCTTTTCATGTGCATGCTGCCCATCTGAATTTCCTCTTAGGGAAAGTATCTGTTCAGATCCTCTGCCCAATTTTTAATTGGATTATTTTCTTTTTGTTTGTTGAAGTGCATGAGCTCTTTATATATTTTGGATGTCAAACTTTTGTCAGATATGTCATTTATGAATGTATTCTCCCATACTGTAGGATCTCTTTTTGTTCTACTGATGGTGTCCGTTGCTGTACAGAAGGCTTTCTGCTTGATATAGTCCCACTTGTTCATTTTTGCTTTTGTTTCCCTTGCCCAGGGAGATATGTTCATGAAGAAATTGCTCATGTTTATGTCTAAGAGATTTCTTCCTATGTTTTTTTCTAAGAGTTTTATGATTTCATGACTTACATTCAGGTCTTTGATCCATTTTGAGTTTACTTTTGTGTATGGGGTTAGACAATAATCCAGTTTCATTCTCTTAGTGTCCAGTTTTGCCAACACCAGCTGTTGAAGAGGCTGTCATTTCCCCATTGTATATCCATGGCTTCTTTATCATATATTAATTGAACATATATACTTGTGTTTATATATGAGCTCTCTATTCTGTTCCACTGCTCTATGGGTCTATTCTTGTGCCAGTACCAAATTGTCTTGATTACTGTGGCTTTGTAGTAGAGCTTGAAGTCAGGGAGCATAATTCCCCCCACTTTATTCTTCCTTCTCAGGATTGCTTTGGCTATTCGGGGTCTTTTGTGGCTCCATATGAATTTTAGAACTATTTGCTTTAGTTCACTGAAGAATAGTGTTGGTATTTTAATAGGGATTGCCTTGAATCTGTAGATTGCTTTAGGCAGGATTGCCATTTTGACAATATTAATTCTTCCTATTCATGAGCACAGGATGTGTTTCCATTTATTGGTATCTTCTTTAAATTCTCTCATGAGTGTCTTGTAGTTTTCACAGTATAAGTCTTTCACTTCCTTGATTGGGTTTATTCCTAGGTATTTTAATCTTTTGGATGCAATTGTGAAAGGAATTGTTTTCCTGATGTCTCTTTCTGCTAGTTCACTGATAGTGAATAGAAATGCAATAGATTTCTGTGTATTAGTTTTGTATCCTGAAACTTTACTGAATTCAGACATTAGATCTGGTAGTTTTGGAGTGGATTCTTTAGGGTTTTTATGTACAATATCATGTCATCTACAAACAGGGACAGTTTGTCTTCTTCCTTACCAATCTGGAAGCCTTTTATTTCTTTGTGTTGCCCGATTGCCATGGCTAGGACCTCTAGAACTATGTTGAATAAAACTGGAGAAGGTGGGCATCCCTGTATTGTTCCTGATCTTAAAGGAAAAGCTTTCGGCTTCTCATTGTTAAGTATAATGTTGGCTTTGGTTTTGTCATATATGGACTTTATTATGTTGAAGTACTTGCCCTCTATACCCATTATGTTGAGAGTTTTTATCATGAATGGATGTTGAATTTTATCAAATGCTTTTTCAACATCTATGGAGAGGATCATGTGGTTTTTGTCCTTTTTGTTGATGTAGTGGCTGATGTTGATGGATTTTCGAAAGTTGTACCATACTTGCATCCCTGGAATGAATCCCAGGTGATCATGATGGATGATCTATTTGATGTATTTTTAAATTGAGTTTGCTAATATTTTGTTGAGTAATTTTGCATCTATGTTCATCAGGGATATTGGTCAGTAATTTTCTTTTTTTGTGGTGTCTTTGCCTGGGTTTGTATTACAGTGATGTTGCCTTCGTAGCATGAATTTGGGAGAATTCCCTCCTCTTCTACTTTTTGGAAAACTTAAAGGAGGATGGGTATTAAGTCTTCACTAAATGTTTGTTAAAATTCAGCAGTGAAACAATCTGGTCCAGCCATTTTGTTCTTAGGTTGTTTTTTGATTACCAATTCAATTTCTTTGCTGATATTTGGTCTATTCAGATTTTCTGTTTCTTCCTGGGTCAGCCTTAGAAGGTTGTATTTTTCTAGAAAGTTGTCCATTTCTTCTAGGTTATCCAGTTTGTTAGCATATAATTTTTCATAGTATTCTCTCATAATTCTTTGTATTTCTGTGGTGTCTGTAGTGATTTTTCCTTTCTCATTTCTGATTCTTTTTATGTGTGTAGACTCTCTTTTTTTCTTGTTAATTCTGGCTAGGGGGTTATCTATTTTCTTAATTTTCTCGAAGAACCAGCTCCTGCTTTCATTGATTTTTTCTATTGTTTTATTCTTCTCAGTTTTATTTATTTCTGCTTTAATCATTATTATGTCCCTCCTTATACTGACTTTGGGCCTCATTTGTTCTTCCTTTTCTAGTTTCCTTAAATGTGAGTTTAGACTGTTCATTTGGGATTGTTCTTCTTTCCTGAAGTAGGCCTGTATTGCAATATATTTCCCTCTTAGCACGGCCTTCACTGTGTCCCACAGACTGTGTGGTGTTGAATTATGGTTGTCATTGGTCTCTATATATTGCTTGATCTCTGCTTTTATTTGGTGATTGACCCATTGATTATTTAGGAGCATGTTATTAAGCCTCCATGTTTTTGTGGGATTTTTCATTTTCTTTGAGTAATTTATTTCTAGTTCCATACCTTTGTGATCTGAGAAGCTGGTTGGTACAATTTCAATCTTCTTGAATTTACTGAGGCTCTTTTTGTGGCCTAGTATACGACCTATTCTTGAAAATGTTCCATGTGCACTTGAGAAGAATGTGTATCCTGTTGCTTTTGGATGGAATGTTCTGTAGATGTTGGTTAGGTCAATCTGTTCTTTAACGTTGTTCAGTGCCTCTGTGTCTGTACTTATTTTCTGTCTGATTGGTCTGTCCTTTGGAGTGAGTGATGTGTTGAAATCTCCTAAAATGAATGCATTGCATTCAATTTCCCCCTTTAATTCTGTTAGTATTTGTTTAACATATGTAGGTGATCCTGTGTTGGATGCATAGATATTTATAATGGTTATATCCTCATTTTTAACTGACTCTTTTATCATTATGTAATGTCCTTCTTTGTCCCTTGTGACTTTCTTTGTTTTGAAGTCTATTTTGTCTCATACAAGTACTGCAACTCCTGCTTTTTTTCTTCCTATTAGTTGCATGAAATATATTTTTCCATCCCTTTCCTTTCAGTCTATGTATGTCTTTGGGTTTGAAGTTAGTCTCTTGTAGGCAGCATATAGATGAGTGTTGTTTTTTTATACATTCAGTGACTCTACGTCTTTTGATTGGTGCATTCAGAATATTTACAGAGTGATTATCGATAGTTGTGTACTTATTGACATTGCAGGCTTAAGATTTGTGGTTACCAATGGTTCAAGGGTAACTCCCTTACTATCTAACAGTCTAATTTATCTCACTTCATATGCTATTAAAAACATAGGCTAAAGATTCTTTCTTTTATCCTCCTTTTTCTTCCTCCTCCATTCTTTGTATGTTATGAGTCATATTCTGTACTCTTTGTCTTCCCTTCAACGACATCTATTTAGTCTTAGGCATACACCATCTATAGGAGGCCCTCCAAAATGCACTGTAGAGGTGGTTTGTGGGAGGTAAATTCTCTCAGCTTTTGCTTTTCTGAAAATTGTTTAATCCCTCCTTCAAATTTAAATGATAACCTTGCCAGGTAGAGTATTCTTGGTTCAAGGCCCTTCTGCTTCATTGCATTAAATATATCATGCTACTGTTTTCTGGCCTATAAGGTTTCTGTTGAGAAACCTGATGATTGCCTGATGGGTTTTCCTTTGTATGTGATCTTTTTTCTCTCTCTAGCAGCTTTTAAAAGTCTGTCTTTATCCTGGACCTTTGCCATTTTAATTATTATATGGCTTGATGTTGTCTTCCTTGGGTCCCCTGTGTTGGGAGATCTGTGCACCTACATGGCTTGAGAGACTATCTCCTTCCCCAGATTGGGGAAGTTTTCAGGAATTACCTCCTGAATGGCACTTTCTATCCCTTTTTCTCTCTTTCTTCTGGTACCCCTATTATATGAATATTGTTCCATTTAGATTGGTCACTCAATTCTCTCAGTATTCTTTCATTCTTAGAGATTCTTTTTTCTCTATTTGCTTCAGCTTCTTTGTATTCCTCTTCTCTAATTTCTATTCTATTTACCATCTCTTCTACTACATCTAATCTGCTTTTAAATCCCTCCATTGTATGTTTCATTTCAGATATGGAATTTCTTAATGATTGAATATCTGTCTTAAATTTGTTCTTAAGTTCTTGAATATTTTTCTGTACCTCCATAAGCATGTTTATGATTTTTATTTTAACTCTCTTTCAGGAAAATTGGTGAGTTTAGTTTCATTTGGCCCTCTTCCTGGGGTTTTTGATATTTTGGTCTGAACCATGTTCTTTTGACGTTTCATATTTCTGTGTCATGCCCTCTGTTGCCCAGAAGCTCCAGTCTCTGGAGATGCTCAGCCCCTAGAATGTGGTTGGGGGTCGTGGCAGAGAGGAGCTGGGGCCTGGGGGGAGAAAAGATCTGTTTCTTGACTCCCATCTGCCCTGCCTGTCTCCAGTATCACAGCCAGTGGGTCGAGCACACAGGAAGCCTCTGTTCTTGGCATCTCTAGCTGTTGTAGGTGAGGCCTCTCTCTGGCTGGCCTGACACCAGAGCAGTGACTGCTGTTTTGCAAGCTGTTGCTTTCAGGCCAGGAGGAAGCCTCAGGAGGCTGTGTATCACAATGGGGGGCCTCAGAGCTGAGTAGCCAGCCAGGGGGATGGAGCACCTGAAGCTCCCAAAAGTTCCCAATCTGGTGGGGAGAGCACGCCCAGACTACCTTGTCCCCTTATCCTTTCTCCTGTGCAGCAAGCTCTGTGCAAACCCTGTGCCTTCAGAAGCCCTCTTGCTGCTAGGAAGCCTCTCAGACTACCTGTCTTTCCCTTGTCTCAGAGTGGCTGGGTGTGGATCCCATCCTCCACAAATGTCCAGAATCTGTCTCTCAAGCACTCTGCCTGTCCCAGCTCCCATCCTCTAGAGCACCGCACAATGTAGATTTCTGCTCACAAGTAGATCTCCAGGGCTAGGTATTCAGCAGTCCTAGGCTTCCACCTCCTGCCCCGCTCCATATCTCTTCCTCCCACTAGTGAGCTGGGGTGGGATTAGGGCTCATGTCCCACCAGATCAAGGTTTTTGTACGTTACCCTGTTTTGTGAAATCTGCTCTTTTCGTGAGGTCTGTATGCAGTCTGGTGCAGCCTTCTTTCCTGTTGCTCTTTTAGGGTTAGTTGTATTAACTATATTTTCACACTATCTGTGGTTTTGGGAGGAGTCCTCTGTCTCATCTCTCATGCTGCCATCTTGAATCCTACATTTGCATTTTTATTGAGAATTTTTTTTTCTGTTCAGATTATTCCATTATAGAAGTATAAGTACAGTAGTAAATTAGAAGCATATTCAATTCATTAGACCATGGCAATAATGATAAAGGTAAAAACAATAGTTAAGAGGAAACAGTGCTCTATAACATAAAACGAAATGCTTGCACAAACTCTCATAAAATCCTCATGTAACTAATGTATTGGATCTTTAAAAAAAACCATGTCAGTGAACTTAAGGCAAAAAATCTGATCCCTAAATTAACCTTAAACATTCCACTTTTAATTATATTTTATAACCATTTTATCTATTGCAATTAACATCAATTAAAAATATGGCTTTGCCATATGCTATTTTATAAAGCAAGCCAAAAAGTTCATTAAGACATAGCCTCTATATCTTAAAATAATATGAATTCTAGTTAAATGCTATCTGAAAACATACCTTTGATTTTGTATTCTTGTTTTTCTTAGACAAACAATACAATGAAAAAAATTCACTTTAGCACTCCTTAAACTCTTTTGAACAAAATGCAGCCTCCCTAATTTAAGCCCATGCCATCTGAACTCTCACCAGTCTCTCTTCTGTGTGCACTTCAGTTACATAAAGGGCTGATGGGTAACCCAGTGGATGTCCTTTATCACCTCTTACTTTCTGTACATGCCATTCTCTTTGCCTATTAAATATCACTTACATCCATTCTTAATCTGAATTTGCTTAGATCAAATTTCTTTACTGGCACTGTATTCGTGATTCTATTTTCTCTTATATCTCTGTGTTTAGTCACACAAAATCTACTAATTCTTCTAATTCTGTTTTATATCTAGTAGGAAATGCTACTCCTGATCCTGAGGATATAATCCCCAATTTCAAATATAGTCTTCCTTAAAATTGGATTAAGATTGTGGCATTACTTTAATTTATAACTGAATAGTTTGGATTGAAAACAGCATGTACATTTGATTTATTTGAATTGTTAACAACATTTGTTTTCATAAATGAGTTGTAAGGGAGTGTTGGTTGACATGCCATTAGTGCTTTGAATATTTGGAATTCTAAGTTAATAGAATTTTCAGAAACATATCCCTTATTCTGAAAGGTTAATAGGTCATTCAAATTTTCCCATTCAAAGGAAGATACATGAGGATTAAGACAAGTCATGTAAAATTTTCTAAGGTATATATTTTATCTAACTACTTTATACAACTAAAGCAATATTATTTGTACTAACAACTTTCCTAATATGTTCTGCACCGCAAGAAAATTCTTGTGGGATCCTAGAGCACAAGACACCAGCTTAAAAGGTGAATAAGAGAGTTGGATGAATTTAGCCTTATTAGACAGGTCTGAAGAAAATTTAATGAATAGCTAGGGAGGATCAGACCTAGTTGCATTTTTATTCTATTGCATGTAAGATTTTTTTTATATTGAAACTTTTAGACTAGTTCTATCCAGATTTCCTACCATACATTTTCTACCTAGGTATATTTTAGCCCCCATATTTTTTCATAATTAATGTTAAGAAAATGTTTAATAAAACAAAAACAAATACTAATAGCAGCAGCAAAATCTAAGCTTTAGAGAATGCCAAATGAATGGTACATTTACCTCAGGGGCAAGATGGGTGCCGCAAGACTAGGTGAATAACATTTTATACCATTGTTGACAAGGACACCTCGTAGTCTCTTCCTTGTTCCTACCCTCTCTTCCTCCATGTCTTCCTGCCTCCCTTCCTTCCTTCTACAGTTAAATACCTGGTAAATGTTGAACTAGAAAAAGTGTTTTCAAATATAAGATGTAACAGAGTATTAGGAGGCCAACAGGATCATAAGAATAAAAAACTAGCAAGCAAACAGAAGTATGCAGCAAAGAAGTCCCGCTAGAAGAGTCACACCACAGGTAATACATGCAGAGACTGCTGAAGTAAAGGAGGAATTTTGCATGAGGCAGAAACTTCCTGGGAGTTTGTTTTGGAATAAGACACTATTTACTTTGACATGGAAATTTAAACAGAGAATCTAAGAAGGGAGGACAGAATCCATAATTCAAAAGCACTTTTTTTTCTTTTCTGTTCTTCCTAAAGCATTGTTTAATTTCATGGATGATTGAAATTTTTCATTTCAAAATATATTCAGTTCTCCAGGAAATTTACTTGTCTATAAAATGCCCACTCCTGTTAACATTAGCAAATAGAGATCCACAATGGTTGGTTATATATACAATAATTAAAACAAAGGAAATTTTACTTTGCTTAAAGATGGATGACTGCATTTCTAAGAATGTGATTCCACCTGCAGTTGAAAATGAAGCAATATGTATTTCTGACAATTCTAAAGGTGTTTTAATAAGAGTTGTTTCACTTCATTAACATTAGCTTTTTTATTTAAAGATAAAATTGAGTAAAAGAATTCATAATACCTTTCTTTTCATATATACATATAATGTGATTAACCATACAGTCAAAATATATGCCCTATTTTACAGAATTTTTATTCTAATATTTTTACCATGTGATGAGCACATCATAGATTGGGAATGATTAAATTGTTATTATTGTACAATTTAATTATGATTTTTGTTGTATTTTCCACATATTTTAGGTACTGCTGAGGAAACACATATAGTATATAACAAGACTTGTGCTTGCAAGAAATATGCTGTTTGATTATGTGTTTATTCATTTTATTTTTGTTAGGTAAACTTTAGTTGAACTAAAATATGCATTAAGAAGTGCATAAATCTTATATATATATGTACAAGCTGCTGAATTTTCACAAAATGAACACACCTGTGTTTACTGCTACCTAGATAAAAAATCAGGTCACCTGAACCATAAAAACACTTTTGAAGTTTACGCTAAACAATATTCAAGCTCCCAACAAGCACTTTTCTGATTTCTATCACTATAGACTGCTTTTGCCATTTTCAACTTTATGTAAATGGAGTCATACCATGTATATTATGTGTCTAGCAGCTTTACACAATTATACAATGTGAAATTACTTTTAATTATTTCATTTTTATTGCTGAATATCAACAGTTTGGCTACATAATAATATATCTGTCAGCCTAATGATAGGAATTTAGTTGCTTCTTGGTTCTGTTTATTGAACATAATGATGCCAGGAATATTAATATGCGTGTCTTTAAATGTATTATACACATTTTTGTTGCATATATTTCTAAAAATACACTGCATAAAGTCTTAGTGTATATGTGCTCAACTTTAGTATATATTGCCAAAGTTTTCTGAGGTGTTTAACCAATATAGGCTCTCACCTGTTGGTTTGTAATACTTCCTGTATTCTACTTCTTCAACAATAGTGGTTTTCCATCTTTCTAAATTTTTGCCATTCTGATAGGAACATTTCACTTTGATTCTAATTTGCTTTACTCTGTATGTAAATTAAGACAAGTAATTTGGTATTGATGATTACTTGAATATCATTGCGAAGAAGTCATTGAAATCTTTCCTTTTTTTCCCACATTTTCCTTCTGAAATTTTGTTGTGTTTGAAGAAGTCCTGTATATATATATATATATATTTTTTTTTCAGGATATTAAAACCTTGTTGATTTTATATGTATTAAATATCTTCTGCAACACCAATATGTACATTTTCACTCTCCTGATGCCTCCTTTATAACAAATATTCTTAATTTAATGTAATCCAATCTGTCAAGTCTTTTATATTATTATTAAGGGTATTTTTTGGCCTGTTTTACAAAATGTTGACTTACCCTGAAGTCATAACAGATTTTTTTCTACATTAACTTCTGAAAACTTTAGTGTTTCACTTTTCACATTTAGATACATAGAATATGTTGAATTCATTTTTATATATGGTTTGAGATAGTCAAGTTTCACTTTTTTTCCTTTTATTATTTGGTTGATCTCATACCATTTATTGAAAAAGCTGTCCTTCTCTGAATATGTTATGATGTTACGTGTCATAAATGAAGTGAATATAGATAGATAAAAGAGATATTTCTGAAATGTCTGTTCTGTTTCCTTTGTCTTATACTTGTGCTTATATAATATTGTCAGTTTATATTAGCTTCATAATAATTCTTGGTATCTGGTTGTATTAATCTTCCAAACTTTTTCTTACTCAAATAATTTTCCTGTTCTTAGCTCTTTTACATATATTTTAAAATCAGGTCACTAATTAAAACACACACACTCAGATCGGCTGTGCTGGTGATTGGATTTAATTGGAATCTATAAAAGTATAGCAATAATTAACATATTCAGATTATTGAGTCTTCCAAACATGAGAAGAGCATATTTTTTATATTTATATAGCTCTTAAATTTCTCTCAACAGTTTTGTGTGCATGTATGTGTAGGTTTGCCAGATATCTTACAATGTTACATTTATTTGACTTTGTGTATAAAATTGTGAGTGGTGTTTTTAAATTTTTCATTTTTCTTATTATTGCTATGATGTAGATAATTGGTGTTCATGGACAGAATTTGTAGGTGCTGACTTCCCTCATCAAATGTAAGAGTTAATCTGAAGATTCTTAGGTTTTTCAAATACACAGATATCTTTTCAAATAATGACAATTTTATTTCTTTATTCCATTTGTTATAGCTTATATTTTTTATTGTTTCTTTAGCACCTTGACTAAGCTCCCCAGTGTAATTGTGAAGAGATGTGGCATTGTAGTATTACTGAGTATTCTGGAATAAGAATGGGGTTCTGACAGCTGTCCTGCACTTTCCTGGTTCCCTGGTCTTCACCCTTTTATAAATGCGTGAGAGTAGGATGAATTTCTGAATTTGCATGGTAGAAAGAAAAGAATAACATTATTGCCTTACTATATGTCCTAATATTTAAGTAATTCTGAAATGCATTCCACAGCACACTACATGCTCACTGTTGTAGAAACGAAGCTTAATCAGTCCTAGGGAAAGAAATCATTTCCTGAAATTCAGCATTTACAGTACTCTCAAAAAGACATTATCGAAAAGGTAAAAAGACATTGACTTTGTATTAAAACTTCAAGTTAAGCATCATTTAAACACATGGTTGATTTAAGTAATGATAAACATACTTAAAGAGATTGGGGAGTTATAAGAGAGATTATTCCTCTGGCCTAAAGGTGAAAACTAATAACCTTTTTTTAATTATTTCAACATTAAAAAAAATAAATAAATGTAACAACTCAAAATGTGTGTCTCTGCTTAAAGGGAGATGTATCCATTAACAGTTTTTTTTCTATCATCTGTTTAATATTCCAGTTTCCTCAAAATGGAAACATTTATATACAAGTGAGTTTTCTATGATTTAATAAAAGTATTTGACACACATGTACACACAAACTTAATTCCTCTAGAGAGTCAAGTTCTCCATACTCTTTGTTCTTATTGTTGTTACTGTGTTGATTTTAAAGCTGTAAACCCACCTTGATTTCCTTGGATAAATGTAAATTGTTTCTTAGGGAGTAGGGAATGAGGCACCCATAAGCACTTGGGTTTATCAATAGGGTGTGACCCAGGTCCCTCAAGGAGGAGTCTGGGAGGAGATGAGAGGCCTCCAGCACTCAGGGCACCCAGGTGTTTCTCTTCCTAGGATTCCCTTGTTTTGCTTGCTACCAGTAGAACTTGCAGAATCTCACTGGGAAGATGGACTTCCTGCAGGAAGTGGTCCAGGCTGCAGGCCTGACCTGGCCTGATTCCACCATTCCCTGATCTGCCCTCCACCCCTTTCATTTAGCATATCCCAGCCTACACTCTTTCTGCTCCTCCCTCAGGATGCTTTCTATCAGGAGAAAGGCTTCAAAATTTTACTACTAATTATGATTTTTATAGGCTACTTGGTAGACAACCCTTTTTCTGATTAAGAAACTATTCTTCTTTGCTTAATGATTTTCTTTAAATCATGAATGCCTGTCTTGCCTATTTTGTTGTTGTTAATGTGGTGATTTTAAAACTGGAAATGCACCTTAACTTCCTAGAATAAATGTAAATTGGCCTTTCAGCATGTTTTTTTATGTTGTTGTATTTGAATTGCTGATTTTTTGTATAAGAGTATACTTTGTTTCAAAGTTTAGTTTCTTGGAATATCCTTGTCAATTTTTGATCAAAGTTATGTTGGCCTCAAATAAAAGTTGAGAAGAGTACTCATTTTCTGTTCAGTGGAAGTATTTGTATAAGATTGGTATAATTTATTTAAATATTTGGAAAAATTCACCACTGGATCCATCAAGAGCTGGATTTTCTTTGAGGGAAAAATTTTTAATCTAAATGCAGGAATATGCATATATTTTTTATTTGGTAAAGTACATAACATAAAACTTACCACAGTTAAAATTTTAGCAGTTGTACACATTTTAATGTGTACAATTTAGTGGCATTTAGTACATTTTCAGTGTTAAAAACGATCACCACTATTAGTTTCAGAACTTAAAACACCCCAAAAGGAAACCCTGAAATCTGTTAAGCCATCACTCTTTACTGAGTCCTCCCCAGTGTCTGGCAGCCACTAATCTGTTTTCTGTCTCTATGGATTTGCCTATCGTGAATATTTTATATAAATGGATTCAGCATTCAATATGTCACCTTTTGTGTCTGGTACATATCACATAGTTTTTAAAGGTCAGTGATGTTGTAGCATGTATAAGGACTTAATTCCCTTTTTTGGGCTAAATGCTATGGATTATATAGGGAAGGAAATTTGGTTTATCTCTTCATCAGCTGATGGACATTTAGGTCTTTTCTACCTATACCAAATGTGAATAGTCCTGCTATAAATATTCATTTATAAGTTTGTGTTTGACCACCTGATTTCAGTTCTTTTGGGTGTATTCCTAGAGTGCAGTTGCTATATCATAGGGTGATTCTGTAATAACCTTATTAAGGATACACCAAACTGCTGTTTACAATGATGGCACCATTTCATAATACTCCTGATGGCAATGTGAAATGGTTCCAATTTGTCATATTTTTGCCAACACTTATAATCTTTCTTTTTGTTTTTCAATTTTTTATTATGATCATCCTAGTGGGTGTGAAGTGGTATCTCGTGCCTTTTTTTTGCATTGAGTTAAAGACTAATGAAAGTGAGCATCTTTCCATGTGCACATTGACTATTTATATATCACCTTTGGATAACTGTCTAATCCTTCACCAATTTTTGTTAATTGATTATTTGTTTTTGATTTTGAGTTTGTTGAGATTTTTGGACTTATAGATTGATATTTTTCATCAGATTTATGTGGGTTTTCATTTCCTTGCACTATCTTGTTGGAATTTATCATCTTACTAATATTTTCAAAGACCTAAATCTGTTTTTTTTTTTGGAACTTTGTGCATTTGCAAGATTTAATGTGTTGTACTTTTACTATTACTTAGTAAATATTGCTTACTTTATATGTTTTGTAAATGTTCTTGAAGTTTCTTTCTTGGATGCAGTAGTTGTTTAGAAGTGTAGTGTTTAATTCTCCAGTATTGTATTTGTAGTAAATCTATTGTGATTAGACGAAATATAAGATTTTTCAATTCTTTAGTGTTTAGTAAAGCATATATAGAGCATATTTATGGTAAAGCATATTTTCAGTTTTGGTAAATGCTAGATAATAGAAATATATATATAGGTCTTTGACACTAGTTCCTGACACAGGGCTTCTAAAGCCTTGTCATTTCCTGGGTTGTAGGAGCATCTTTTGTTCTAAGAGGGAGGAACCTCAGTGTGAGCTCCTGAATAGATCTTGGATGAGGGCTAGTCACTGGAATTAACAAAGCCATGATTAGAAGCTTGGACTTGTCAGCCCTGCCTCCCATTCTCAAGAGAATGGCTAAAAATGGATTTAATGATCAATCATGCCTAAATGATGAAGCTTCCATAAAATCCCTAAAGTACCAGGTTTGGAGAGCTTCCAGGTGGGCAAACATCCACAGTGGGAGGGCAATGCACCCAGCTCCACAGGGACAGAAGTTCCTGCACTCGGGATACTTCCAGACTTGGCCTGTGTATCTTTTCATCTGGCTGTTCATCTGCATCCTTTATCATATCCTGTGACAAACTGGTCAATGCAAGTGTTTCCCTGAGTTCTGTGAGTTGCTCTAGCAAATTAACTAAACCTGAGTAGGGTGTGTGGGAACGTCTGATTTGTAACCAAAGCAGATAGGAGTTGTGGATAGCATGTAAGACGTATGACTTAAAATTGACTTCTGAAGTTGGATAGAGAGCTGTCTTATGGGACTGACCCCTTAACTTGTGGGATCTGACATTATCTCCAGGTGGATAGTATCAGAAATGAATTAAGTTGTAGTATACCCAGCTGCCGTCAAGGAAAATTGCTTGGTGTAGGAGGAAATCTCCACACATTTGGTGACCAGAAATGAAGTGTTCTATGTAAAAATAAAGGAGACACACAGGAAAGAAACCCAGTAAGGAAGCACTGAGCTTTTCCCTAGCAGAGGAAAGAGGAAAACTGATTTTATTTCATTACAGTAAAAATTCACTGTGACTTTCTAATGTATGTCCAACAGTTGTTAAATACACTATAAAATATATGTCTAGGTATGCTATTTAAATATTGCTATGGACTGAATGTTTGTATCCCCCCAAAACCTATATATTGAAACCTTAACCCCCAGTGTGTTTTAGGAGGTAGACCTTTTGAAGGTAATTAGGTTTAGATAAGGTCATGAGAGTGGTGCTCTCATGATAGCATTCTTGCCTTTACAAGAAGAGACCAGAGGACTTGCTCTCTTTCTCCAGCAAGTTTGGATACAGGGAGAAGGCAGACATCTGCATAAGAGCCCTCACCAGAAACCAAGTGAGCAGACACTTGGAACTCAGACTTCCTGTTCTGCAGAATTATGAGAAATAAATGTTTTGTTTTGTTTTTGTATAAGCCACTCATCCTATACTATTCTGTTAAAGCAGCCCACACTATGACAGATATTTTATATTACTAAGGATATTTTAAAATGCTTCTTTTCAGTTAACAAGATTTGCCTATTCTCCTATTTTTGGGTCACTTTATTATTTATAAGGTTATAAGATCAATTTTAATATTTTGAGTTGAACGTAACCTGTATAGGCTAAGAATTGTTCTCTTTTCCCCATTTCATCAATATTGATTCATTCTTACTCAAACTTTTCATTCTATTACTACGGGGAAAGTCTGATCAATTGAATCTGCTGTTGTCAGTAATGGATGCATTCCATGTGGTAAAAGAATGATACCCTCTAATCTCAGCTTTAAAGAAAGATTTTCTAAATGATTTGATAGTATTATTTTAAACACACACACACATATATATGCGTGCATGCTTTAGAGAAAGCACATAAATATTTGATATTCAGATGAAATATTTTAGTGACCCAAGAAATAGATTTAAGGCACCTAGTATATTCATTTTATCATTACACTTCAGTAGGATAGCAAATAAACTGCTATAAATCTGAAGTTTCCACTGACTTTTTTAGATTTACTGCCATTGTTTAACCATTTCCATATAATGATCCCATATTAAAAATAGATTTGTAGCTATTTATTAAGACATGTATAGCATTTTACATTAGATAAAAATTTTTAAGAAGAAAGATTTTTCAATGCTGAGTGCTTTCACTTTATTTTATTATTAATGGCTGAGGTAGAAACATGATTACACTTGATTTAAAACATTTCTAGTTAAGAATTGTGAGTGTGCTATATGTATAAGAGTTTTGAATACTCAGTCCCCCATCCATCTGTACAATGTGGTGGCTTAGAAACTATATTCAAGAGATCTTTACTCTGTCTGCCAGCACTCATTCAAGTACCCACTGAACCAATGTCAAACAGCCTTTTATTCAGGCATACATCCTGGCTAGACTGTTCATTTCCAGAAGAGAAGGTCAACTCTATTCCGAGCATAACTGTCTGTTAACACATATAGGTCAATATTTATCTGGCAGCATAGAATTGCTTTATTCCAATTATTTGCCAGGGAATACAATTCCCACCTGCCTGATATCTATCAAAGGCCCTTCTGAGAGACATCTATTCATGGAGCATTTCTTCAAGGCTGTTCTGCTTATCAGTTCTTCCACATAATCTGAAATCTACTCTTCAATAGTTCAGATATTCACAAACCTGAGTAATTGCATCGCACCATATTTTTCTGATTCCTGGCTGAATAATCGCAGCTATTGACCTACGCATTTTGTAAATCCACTGCCATTAAAAGAAACAACCAGCCATGTTATTTATAATTAGGATTCAGGAGGGAATATTTCCTTTGAAGAGACTTCATTTCGCTTTAAAAAAAATTTTTTTTTTATCAGGATTGCTTGTATTTCTCCTGAGCAAGTAGATTTGCTTTGATCTTGTGGACTTTGTATATTGTTACACAGGCCAGGTTTCTCATTTCTGTCTTGTTGCTGGGAGGTTAAGGATTGCATTGATGCTCCTCCTTTGCAAGTGTACGATCCCCTTCCTTATGCATTTTCTAGTGTTATCCTAGTCTTCAAACCGTTTACTATGCTTCCTTGTTTTACTCTTTCTTTCTTCAACTAATTCAAATTTATATTGTGTGTCACCAAATATTGTTTTAAATTATTTCTGAAAGAAAAGTAGAGCATAAACAAGCTCATAAATAAGTATAAAAATTAAATGTTAGAACAAATGATATTTCACAGTTTTAGCTGGTATATTTTACTCTCCAGATTTATTTTCTTAATGCAATCAATTGTACAAGTAATATTTGTGAAAACTTCTGCTCAAGATTTGGGTCTTAAAAATTTCTTATATTAAAACTGAATAATAACAGAAAAGAGTGAGTCATGATCCTGTAAAGTCCTTCTTTCAAAAGACATTTGGTGTTTCTTCTCATGATCCAATAATGTGACATACATTATCTGAGACAGACCAAAAATATAACCAGAAATTTTTTGCTGAATTCCCTTAAGAGAAAGCACTATTCTGAAGAATTTTCTTTGTAAATCCAACAGTAGATTATATATCTAAGCCTATCCCAAATAGTGGCCACTGTTTGATAAAAATTCTATTTTAAAGTTACTGCAGCATGATAATTCATTACATACAGATCTTAAGTACCCTGATTATTTTAGTTAAGAGATCATAATTTTTTAATATAATCTATTATGTCTTAAGTTTGGCAGTTTGGTATATGTGATACTTGAGTTTTATAAAAGATGGGTAATGATACTCAACATGGAATTTTTAAATCATTTCTAAAATTGTGTTTTATCTAAGAATTTTGCCAAAATTCCTTACAAATCTTCTCCAAATCTTATTCACAATTGTGTTAGCTGTATATATATGTGACTTTAAATATATATTTTTAACTTGAATATTATACTAAATATATGTATGTACATGTATGTAAATTGAAAATATAACTAATATAGGGATATAAAATATGTGAAAAAAGAGTAGGAATAGTGAGAGTAGTATTCAAATATTAAATGACAAATACATTGCCTTACCTTCACAGTTCTAAATACTGAGATTGAATGACTTTACTATGATTTTATATGTATAAATGCTCATATATATATGTATATATGTTGTACATAGTATATTTATATATATATATATATATATATATACTTACACATATATACTTAAATATGCATATACATATATAGATACTTTAGTATTTTAAATGTATGTGCATTCTATTACCATATCAATTTTCCTCTTCATTTGTATCATAAAATCTTATACTAGATAAACTTTGGTTTTATTAGCTTTCAAATCAATAAGATTTATCTAGTCAGGCATAGCATACATTATAATCTAGTAGCAGAGACCTAAATCATTGAATAGAGTAGTGATTTTTAAAATTTCTTTATATATATTGTTCTCATATGTTTTATTCTTGATTTTCAGTAAATGGCTGTATACTGTATTTTCTGGCATGATTTTAGAATTAAATAGTGGAATAAGACATAATCATTCTAAACTTTGCTCTATTTTTTGTTTGCAATGAACTCTTAGGGAGGAAAAAAAAACTGGTATCCTTTTCCAAGTAAAAGCTTGACAGTCAAGGCTTCGCTAATCAAGGATTATTGGTTTTTTTAGAGAATGTCTCACTTTGGAAACCTATTATTTCAGGTACATTATTAAATATCAAGCAAAATAAGCTTGGTCGAGAATATGTCTGGCCTGTAAAATATATTTTTGATATTAATTTGGAAATACTCTATGAGTATTTGATGAAACTATTCTGGTTCAGGATAATCATCCAGCTCTACACAGATGACACATGAGAATTACCATCCTCTGATAAAAAGCATTTTTTTCAGATTAAAAACAAACAATGGCTCTGGAAATGTATACTCTACAAAGTAAGTAATCCTACTTGGAAACAGAGAAAACAGTAACCCTTGTAGTATGAAACTGCCAGTGGGGGCAGTAAGATAAATAAATACAAAGATAAATACAGATTTATAACAATTCTTGCTCTTGAAGGTAACTGAAGAAGCAATTACTGAGAAATGAATGACTGAAAATAGAATTGATTTATAAAATATCACTTGGCATGTAATCCACAAGATTTTATTCCTAAAAGTTAGCAAAACATTCCTAAGGGTACCTCCGTAATCCAATGATAAGCACATTTCTCTGTAACATTTGTGAAAACTGGAGCAAAAGTACAAAAAGAAGGTTATAAACATATGCATTAATATTTAGAAGTTAAGAACTATATAAGGCACACACTCCATTAGCACACTTGGACTGCTCAACATTCCCCTAAATATGGTAGCACAAAGAGAGTTAGACACCAGACCCTTGGCCAACACATCCCCTTCTATCCCTACTCTTGGCTCTATTCTGCATCAAGTGGGACCTCACACATACATGAGTGAACACCCCAAAACTCATGTCTAGTCTTTGTCCAACCCTCTGTAAGAAGCTACAACTTGTTAGCCCTTTGGATGTAATGATGCACACACTGGTTGCAGAATGTGCATTTGATCAGATTGACTTGGGAAAAGTCTGCACAGGCCCTGGGAATGGATTTGAGATCATTTGGAAAGGAAAGCCCATAGTTTTGGGTACTTGGAATGTGAAAGTATGCTGAACGGTATCCTTTTCTGGATACTTCCTGAAAAAAAGTAAAAGGGAATGTGAAACATGGATATTCACATCCCCTTTGCTCTGTGGATCCTTCCCCCTGAGCAGAGGGGATGGTCCCAGTGGGGTCCTTTATAGTGTAGGACCCAGGACTCATGCCTCTCTTGCTAGGGTCTATGGCTGATACTGAAAATAAGGCAAAGAAAATATGTGTTTGAATAAATCAGTATAAGTAGCATAAACAGATTAAGTGTAAAAAACATGATGAAGCCAGAGGTAATATTAGTAAAATACATGGAAATCTGGAGTTAAAATTCTAGAAAGGAAAAAATATATAAGATATACATTATCTATTGTTCAATAGACAAAAAAATTTGATAATATATAGTGGGATAATAGGATTGTTTTCTTGGTTCCTCATAAATGCGATGCAATGAAATTTGATGAACAGTGACTGTTAACAACATTCTTATTGTGAATACTACAATTATATTCACATGTTTTTCTAATTAATATCTTTCAGATTTTTTTCATTGATTGTTAAAGACCATAATAATGTAAATTCAGATTCCAAGGCTTTGAGTTATATTATTTTCTCCAATTCTCCCTTAGCAAGCCAGCAAACAGCAGCTGAATGCAGAGCAGTGGAACTCTACTAAACTTCAGTGAACCCCAAAGGTCCAGGGGGACTTGTGATAGTGAAATCAGATCCAAGCCCAGAATTCTGTTTCAATTCCATTTGTTCTTTGCCCTAACCCTACCATTTATATAGGCATAGCCACAACCGTTCCTTCATATTACATAATAAATTTCTTTCTGGGCATTGTTCACCACAGGCATCCATAATATTTTGGGGGAACTAAAGATGATTCTTCAGATGGATTGGTTATATGAAAATAAATATTATTTGGAAGTTCTAATTATGCCCATTACTTTTTTCCCCTAAGACCAAAAGAAACATTTTAAAAATGTATTTAATGTATTTTTTGTTGTTGGTCTCCTAGACCGTAAAACCAGTTGAAATAATAAGATTTATGCCACTAAAAGAGTGAACACAAAGTACTCCTAATATAGCATAGTGATTACACTCAGACTCAGATTAAACCTTGACTTAAATCCTGGCTCACTGTTAGTAACTGTTCAAGGTTGGACAAGTTACTGTTCCTTTCTATTCTTAACCACTAATGTCTCTAAGAAAGACATTTAAAATAGTATCTAGTATCTTATAATTTAATAGTATGACAGCGAGTCCATCCCAATAATTTTGCTGTTTTTGTTATAAAGACTGATTTTGCCATGTGTGCTCCTATAGTGGGTTGAATATTGGCCCAAAAATAATATATCCAACGCCTGACTCTTAGTACATGTATATGTGAACTTATTTGGAAATAAGGTATTTGCAGTGGTAATTAAGGATCTCTAGATCCTAAATCCAATGATAGAATTCTTATAAAAGACTGAAAATAAGATATAAGGACACACAGAAAAGAACGTCATGTGGAGACAAAGGCAGGGGTTGGGGTGGTATGTCTCTGAGCCACTGGATTCTGGCAGCCACCAGAAACTAGGAGTGAGGCACGGAACAGATTCTCCCTCAACCCTCTGGAAAGAACCAACATAACCAACACCCGTACTTCAGACTTCTAGTCTCCAGAACCGTGAGAAAATAAATTTCTGTTGTTTTCAACCACTGAATTTGTGAAAATTTGTTATGGCAGCCCTAGGGAACTAAACTCTCTCTCCTATACTTGATAGTTGAATGTCTCTCTTTAAATTTTAAGATATGAATCCTACATTATCTACATTTGGATACATATACATATATATATATATATAATTTTAAATCGTTTACTTGTATTAATAACTCTTTACATGATTGTCTTTTCTTAACAGTGTGGCTTTGATCAAATTATAATAAACAAGATTGCTGAAAACTTTTCACTATACAAAATTACCATGTTTTTCCCAGATTTGTTTATTACAAAGAGTATCATCTGTCATGATTTCTATCATGAAATAGTATCATCAATCATGACCCTTGTCATGAAGTGAGTTAGTTAGCTGGATGTAGACCTTTATTTGTTGGAAGCATGAAAGAAAGGCATTTGTTTTTAGTCTGTGTGAGAAATAACGCTGATGCTATCTTTTTATCTCCCTACAGTCTACCTCTTCGGCTCTAATTAGGTGAAAACACACACAATTAAGCGCCCTAGTTCATTTCATGAGGGAAGAGAAATTACAAAGAAATTCAAATTCTGCTAATTGTCATCAAGTCATTCCTTAGGTGCAGCTCTAAGAGACTGGTGATTACAATGACTTTAAAAATGAAAACTCAACAATTAACTGTTTTTAAGAAGGATTTTGCCTCAGTCTCATCTATACAATAAATAATATAATACGGATTTCCCAAAGGAGCATGTAATGGATTCACTTTTGGGTAACTATAGCATTATTTTGTTTGCTTTTGGCAGAGGAAGTAGGTCTATGAACTTCACCTCAGTATCATTTCTGGTAAAAAATAAATTACATGTCTCAAAGGCTAAACCTATCAACATCACTCAGTTTTGAAGATTATCATGATTAAATATGCGCATTCTAAAGGATGTTTCCTTTTTTTTTGCCAAGTTTTCTTTAAGCAGATTAGGCATGCCTTTATTTCCTAATTTTTCCTTTTTGCCCACTGAAAGATGTGCAAAGGCATGCACTTATTAGATAGCTGCATACAATTACTTGTAGGCATATTGACATGGTTCACACAAATATTAACTGCGTTCAATAATTCAATGGCAGCCAATTACCTTACAGTTTCCCTTAATCAGCCATGATTAAAAAATTTAGTGACATATGTAGTCCAAGAATATTATATGTAAAACAGAACACATATCAATATTCTAGTAGCAAATGAAGCTATAAAGTATAACAGTTTATTAGTGTAGCAACTCCTCCTTGTCATTTTGCTGTTACATACTTCAGTTGGTCTTGAGTCATGGGTAAGATATTTTGGAATTTCAAGCTGTAGATCATGAAATGAGAGTCTGTCAGTATTCCCAGCATATAATATATTCTATGATAAAAGTGATTCTCTAGTCATAGGGAGAACAATGTTTAAATATGACCAGTATTGAGAACTCAAGCCCCCTTAAGCATTGACAGTATGGGTATGAATAGAGTAAAATATCTTTGGTTAATTTGCCCCTTTTGAAAGCTGGAAGAAATCTGACCCAAATTTCGTACAGACAAGTTTGCAAGACAGCAGTTCAAATAGGTTTCAACTCATTATAGTCCTATTCACACTTTTAAAAGCTCCGGAGATAAGAGTGAACCACAGGAAATATGCTTCCACACTTGGCAAGGACAGTCTGAAAGAACACACGCTGTCCCCATCTCAGCCCACTAGATTTCTGCTGCCAGCTTGGTGTAAGTTTTCTGGTCATTTAGCATCGATTTCACTCTGAATTCTGTCACAGGGAAGCCAATGAGAAGTGATTGTTAAATTGTCTCATTTCTAAAACTGAGACTGCAGTTAAGTCCAATGTCCACTAAGTCTTTTCACCTTGAAAGACTGGAAAGGGTCATAAGAAATAGCAAAGCTTTTTTAGTCAACTGGAACAAATAGCTACGTTTGAAATATCTAAACCTTTGAGAATAGTGTGTTGAGAAAACAAAAAGGTTAGCTTAAAATATTTTTTAGTTAGAGGGGTCTCAGTTTAACTATTACTATGTTTCATCTTTCTCATACTATGTAGTGGGTAAATTATATGAGAAAGTCATGTGATAATGTCAGGCTACACTATAAAGAACTTGTGTGTGAATTATTGACCTACTGTTCTTAGATTACAGTCAATGTTATCTTAATCAGTTTAGTTACATAATGTGAGGGTAATTCCAGATTGTGCCTGACAAAAGTTTGTTAACTGTGTTTATAGATTTTTACAAACCAGTCATTTCTTTGGCTTTTTAATAAATCCAGAAAAGTCTGAATAATTTTTGATGATATTTGCTTTGGGTTCAGATTGCTCCTGAATATAAAAATATACCTTTTGAAATCCAGGTTTCAGTAGTAGAGACTAAATGTTTGAACATTTGCCCAGAAGTTATCATGTGACTGGAGCTTATAAAATGTGAGTAATTTGACCTATGAAACCTTAGACCTGGGTATGCTATGCAGAGCACCGTCATCAAATAGAGCTGGAATATATGATATTGGGCACCTTTGGCCTCGTTGGAGAAGTCACCAGTTGACTAAAGCGATTCAATGGGGTTGGAAACTATTTTCAACAAATGGCGCTGAGACAAATAGATATTCATATACAAAACAAAACAAAACTTAGACCCATATCTCACACCTTAACAAATATTAACTAAAAGTGGATCATAGAGATAAAAATATATCTATAAAAATAAATGTAAAAGTGATTTCTTTTACACATGAAAACAGAAGTCATTTGGGAAGCTGCAGCCATCCCAATAAATGATTTGATGTACAGTTCTTAAGCAGCCTTTGTGGAAAAAGATGCCAGTATTCTCTTCCTATTGACACCCTGGTGATGCCTACAGAATCATCCCAGGAACCTAGAATACCTACGCTATAAACTGAAAGTTGGTGACCTGCTCCCCAATTCATATGTTAAATCCTAAAATCCAGTGTGATGGTATTTGGCGATGGGGGCCTTTGTGATTAGGCCTTGCATATAGAGTCCTCATGAATGGATTGATGCCCTTATAAAGGAGACCTCAGGGACCTCTCCTCCCCTTTCCACCACGTGAGGATACAGTGAAAAGATGGCCACCTGTGGACCAGGAAGCGTACTTCACCATCCACCTAATCCACTGGTGCCTTGACCTTGGGCTTTCCAGCCTTCCAAACTGTGAGAAATAAATTTATGTTGTTAATAAGCTACACAGTATATGGTATTCTGTTATAGCAACCCAAACAGACTAAGATAAATAGCTTACAAGTAGTTTCTCCCAGTCTGTGGCTTGTTTTTCATGTACTTATTGTTCTTTTGAAAGTTCTTAATTTTGATAAAGCCTGATTTATCTTTTTTTTTTTTTTCCTTTATGAATCATGCTTCTGGTGTTGTGTCTAAGAACTTTTTACTTACCCTAAGGTCAGGAATGTCTCTTAATTTTACTTTCTAAAAGTTTTATATTTTTATCTCTATGATCCACTTTTAGTTAATATTTGTTAAGGTATGAGATATGGATCTAAGTTTTGTTTTGTTATGTATATGAATATCTATTTGTCTCAGTACCATTTGTTAAAAATGCTCTCCAACCCCATTGAATTGCTTTAGCCAACTGGTGACTTCTCCACAAGGCCAAAGGTGCCCAATATCATATATTCCAGATCCATTTGACTATGGTGCTCTGCATAGGGTACCCAGGTCTCTGGTTTCATATGTCAAATGACTCACATTTTATAAGCTCCAGTCACATGGTTAAGTTCTTGGCAAATGTTCAAACATTTAGTCTCTACTACTAAAACCTGGATTTCAAAAGGTAATTGCTCCAAAATCCTACACATTCTACTATGATTCTTTATTAGGAGCCTGCCAAATCTCCGTAAACATCCCTGTCTGCCACAGATACTTCAAGCACCAATCTGATTTGCTGGATCATGCTTCTAAGCAGAAGAGTAGCTTACCCAGCAGTTTGGGCCTGTGGATACTTTCCTTTACATTGTATCAAGAAAGTTCTGACATTTCAACTTCATTTAACTTAAGTTACCTTTTGGGCCCAAATTTCAATCAACAAATCAATCAAAAGTTTAGAGTTGCTCCCAGCCATTCAAGTTAACTCAGTAAATTCAGAATATGATGTATGAATCCATATCAATACAGTTTGTCTGAAACAGTATCACATTCTTTCCATCATGATTCAACATCTTCAGACTCTTTCCCATTATGTGCTCCCCAGATATTGGCCAATATAAATAGACAAAATTTTGCAATTATTTCTTGTGCATGTAGCAACTCTTCACTAGTCACATTTTACCTTATGAGTCTGAGAACTGAATCTGATTATAGGGCTAGGAACAATAAGAAGGCCCTCAGAAGCATCAGCAGTTCTTTTTAAGGCAACTATCTATAGGGAGACTATTACAGGAAAGGGCAGATCAATGTCCTTAGGTAAGGAGGAGGGCTGCTCTATTGACAAAGAAGGCTTTGGGGAATTTGAAGGTCCAAGGTTTAGGATTCATTAGAATCTTTCCATATGGTCCCGTATACATGTGTAGCAAAAAAGGAAGACATAAGTGCCAAGAGGTGAAAGGTTCAGAAAGACATTGGCATAGTTAAGAGTAGGCCAGAACAATAAAGAAATTCCAGGAGAGGGTGAGCAACAAAGTTGCACTGCTGCATAGAGGCAAGGAAGTTAAGAACTTCCTGCCCAGGTCCTCTGTGCTCCACTGTAAACCTCACCAGCATAGCTACCTGCCTGATTACCCCAATGACTCTCCTCTAAATTCCTTCCAATTATCTATGACGCTCCTATATACCATGACACACAAAATTAAATGCAGCTTTATGTCATTGTATGTGATACAAATGGCACAGGGAGTGAAAGATTATTAGTAGTGAGATCAAGAGCAGGACACACAAACTTACTGAGAGGCAGTTCACTCATCTTTAAAATGGTGTTAATGGTTTGTGACAGTGTTTTGAAGATTATTTCATAAAATACATATAAAATTCAGGCTTTTAAAAATATGAACATTAAAATATAAACTATTGTCATTATTAAAATATATTTTAGCCAACACTAAAAGCAACAGAAATTATATTTGTGTAGCCACATATTTAACACAGTGTTCTCTAAAGCCTCTCAATCTTTCTTAGCCCACTGCTAAATCATACCTCATTTTTACTATACTTACAAAATTGTTACTTTAAAAAAATTCAGACCAAATAAATAATAAATAAAATATATTCCATTGTTCCTGGCAATAAGATTTGGTTATCGGAATCATGTTATATAGATTGCCTGTGTGGAAGTACCATCATGTTATCAGTACCCATTCAATGCATCGAAAGAACTCAATAAAATGGGTGGATGAAATTTAAGACAAAGACCTATTACAAACTCTTAGAAATCACTCCCCCACATTAACATTAATGCTGCATCCCTAGTTAGAGTGTAAAATCCACCAGTTATCATTATATTTGACTTTTCCATCATTTCACTAAATTTGTGCATCATTCACTCAAGGAAGTAAAAGAGTTTATAAAACGCATTTAGGAAAACAATGTATATGCAACTAATTTTTTACCTATTCATCTGGTAAATTTTTTCTCATTGGAAAAAAGGGAGGTTATAGTGTCTATTTGACTGTAAAACATGTTTGGTAGTGGAATTAAGAATCCTTTGCATAAAAGTACGGTATGTTTTGATAACTGATTTCTTGAAAAGAAACCATAAGAAAAGGACAAGAAATGAGTCAACGTGCTAAGGTTATTTGTAAAGTATGTAAGATGACAAAAGAGCAAATGAAAGTAGTTGCAATAAATGCACATATTTTATGGGAACTGAAAAGAAGCAAAGCTTAATCCTATTTATTTTCAAGTTATACTAAAGTCCCAAGCTGAAATATTTTGAAGAATGAAAAACAACTGTATTGTTTGTGTGTATATGTATATGTATGTGTGTGTGTAATCACAATGAGTTGTTTTGTTATAATAAAGGATTGTGGGATTTTTTTTTAATAATGAAAGGTTTCTTTCTGCTACTTGTAACAACTTTCTTTCCATTTAAGTCTCCTTTTGTTTCACATTTGCCCATACATCAATCCTTGGTTTATCCCTTGTCAGTCTTAATTTATCATAATTGATTGATACTGGCTACTTGAGGAGGAAATTATTTAGCTGTGATTGACTGGGAACATTTAAGTTTATTGAAAAGAAACAGCAGGGGGAAAATAGAAGAAACAGTAAATGTGCTCATTTGTAAGAAAAAGACTTCAGACACAGTTTGCCTCCTTTTGCTGAATAGAGGCTTATTGAGTTTAAGTTGACATAATTAATTGAATAGAAATTTTACATCCTTTCTTGTAAAATGGAATTAGAGATGAAGATCTTAGAAATTTAATAAGACATGAATATGTTCAGAGACTCCATAATGAAATACACACAAATGGAATAAAAATCAGTAAGATAATGATATTTTAAAGTCATTTCAGAAATATTTACTTCTGAGACATATTACATTTGAAAGGCTTAATGAAGAGGAGACATGACATGTTATATATTTTATATATATATATATATATATAATATATATGTCATCAGAAATCTTATAGTCATTCATATTTTACTGATAAGTAACTTCAGATTCAAAGAGACAGAACCACAGTATCAGTATGAGGCTGTTCTAATCCACCCAGATCTTCTACTACAGATCCTGTTTAGTTGTTCTTGTTGTTTTCCTCCAACATTTATTGTCCATTACTCTCCTTTTGTTTCCCTCAAAATATAAGATGAAGTGATTCTGATAACAACCATAATGAACTGGAGAGTAAAAATGTAGGGAGAAAAAATAATTTCTCTTCTACTTTTCTAGGTTCTTGGCTGAAACAACCCCCCCACCACCCCCCCTACCACCACCAAGTAACAAAAGACAGATTAGCAGGAGAAAAACAGAAGTTTAAAAGCATGAGCCTCCTGTACATGGGAGATACCCAGGAAAACAGTGTGGTAAAACTGCAGTATTTCCAGAATCTCTCACCTGGCTTTAGTGCATCTTCAGATCAATAGGTGTTTCTAAGGAGTGGAGAGAAGTAGTACATCTCCATATCAGTAGGGGATTACAAGGTGGGTGGAGAGGTAAGCATGTGCAGGGACCAGAGGGACCAGAGAGGGTTTTTTTTTTTGGCTTTTTCCCATCCAGGACTGGGAGAGATATGGGCGAATAGGAATAGATGTCTTGTAAGCAATAAAAGGATTTCTTCCATTTTATTTTTTCCCTTTGACTGATTTTGGCTTCAAAGGTTTATTTGCCCCAGGATGGAAACATGCTTCCCCCGAGCATTGCAGTAACTTCCTGAAGTGGCCTACACCACCATCTTAAATACCATCTCCAGCTAAAGACAAAAGAAGATGTTGGGGTTGAGGATTGGGGTCAGTTATGGTAGACTACCAGGGAAAGCACAGTAAATAAAGGTAAGGTTGCTATGGAAATTTAAGTCACTGCCTTCTTCATTGATAAGAATTTCTAGAGATTTAGAGTTGTGCTTCTCTTCCAGGTTCAGAGAGAGAGACACCTTTACAAAGGCAGATTTCCTTTAAAAATGTAAATGTCTCTTACAAAAGGAAAACTTCTATTGGTTTGCAGAGCTGCTGCTGGGTCTGCTATTTCTAAATAACCAGCTTGAGATAATCCTTATGCAAAATAGACATGTATTCGGGTGGCACATTCTGTTCCCCTTCAGAAGTCAGGAGCCAACAGTTATCTCCCTGATGAAAAACATATACATAAAAATTAAAATAAACCTTGCTTTTCACAATCTAGATAGTAAATAAACAATTTTTTAAAAAGATGAAGATTTAATGTATATATATTTTATGTACTCTTGAATAGCTTACATAAACAAATTTAGAGATGTTGCCATTCAAAACTCTTTAAGAATAAGTTTATAGTAATTTCTATTTAGAAATTACTTTAAATACCATATATTTAATGGAAGCTAATATTGTCTAAATGTGGTTATAGATAATGTTAAAAAGAATCGACAGGCCCAAAATGAAGTCACCCATGTTAAGCCCCACCAAGACTTAATAGTTAACCTGACCCATAATTTCAGCCTCTCCCAGGAGTGGAATTTTAAACCTATCAGTCTGGAATTTCCTAATCTGCATTAGTGAGATAATCTACTTGATAAAATTCCCAGCTTTTCTCCCTAAAATAAGGTAGACTTCACTGAAACAATCTTTTCTTTTCTTCTGCTAATAACTTCTGCCCATTCTGCCTATGAAAGCCTTCCATTTTGTGCAGCTCCTCAGAGCTTCCATCCCATTACTAGATGACAGGCTGCCTAATAAATTACTTATTGAATAAAGCCAATTAGATCTTTAAATTTACTTATTTGAATTTTGTTTTTATAACAATAAATTCATTAATTATAACATGTATGTTTGTAAAATTGAAAAAAAAATGCATTACTTACTATCCAGATCAAGACTTACTACAGCTTGGTTATAGGGAGAAGCTGAATAGCCAGAAAAGAGAAAACACACAATGGGCAGAAGAAAGCCAACATGAAGAAGATTGTTTCTACACATAATCTAATAACTTCCCTATCTTCAAATACTACATTTACACTTTCTTACAGACTGCTCATTCATTTCAGTATTTTTGCAAACAGTGCCATGCTAATCTCCTGTAAGCAGAGGAAATGCAACCGTGTGCAGTGTTGTAGGGATACCTTAGACCACTGAGTTCATAATACATTTAATATGACTACATATAAGTCATGAATACAATCACACACCCCATGCCTGGGTTATATATTGGTATATATGATGGAAAGAATTACACAAATACCAATGTTAGCATTAAATAGGAAATAAATTAAGAGTGGAAGATATTAGGATTGCAAGTAGTGACAGTTTTGCATTCATGAGCAATCCTGGTTTGCTTTCCCAGTATCATCACTCACCAGAGTCTGTAAATGTGGCATTTTGATGAAGGTTGTCTTTATGTGATTGGTTGCTTTCATTTTTTAGATATTAGAAAAAGTCTAAAAAACAAAATAATATATCAAATGGTACAAGAGAAAATGAATTCAGAAACTTTATGCATAGTATTTTGAATGATGAAGGGAAACTTGCTAGAAAACAAAATTATTCTAGCTAATATACAGTCAGCTAATAAAAAAGAAATAATCCCCAAAATCAAAATGATACTTAGAAAGATGAAATAATTCTAAAATATACATCCATTTGGTCAATTAATTTTATTTTTTATTACCTTGTCTTCTAAAATAGAATCTTATGCACCAAAGCACATGTCCTACTCTCCATGCCATACACACCTAGCTAAGTTCTGGTAAACAGAAAACAGTGTTAAATAATATCAAACCTGGCATGATTATTGAAAAGACCATTTGTTATATTTGTGTGCACACATTTAGTAGTGCTTGGAGTTTGAACTGGACTACATACTCTGGTTCTTACTTAATATAAATCAAATTAGTAACACTGTTATTTTAATGGGTCTATCTTAAAATAGCCTCCTAGAGTTTTTCTTTCAACTGTAATTTTGATGAAGTATAACAATTTCTGATTGTCAAATTATTGCTATAATTTTAAGATCAGAAAATTTCTTAGAGGTTGTGTTATAGCACCATTTTTTAAATGATGAAATAAGTGACTACCTCGGATTTGGGTGACTCTCCTATTGTCTCATAGTTTGTAGTGCAAATATCTACTCACAATAAAAAGAAAAAAATCTATTTTGGCAGCTATCAAGACAAAATGTAAGAAAAAAGAAAAACATTTCTTTTCTCTTGAAAGTCCTATTTACACAAAAGAATCCTTACTCTCTTTTTAGGCCCAAGAGTGCAGAAATGCTGCAAATTGAAAAATTACTGCCCTTGCATCACCCACCCTGAGGTAAAAAGTGATTTTATAATTTTTTGACTAAAATTATTAAATTCACAGTAAAATGAATAAAATTAAATATAATTTTTAATAATATTTAGTATATTTTGAAATAATTTGGCTTTATTACATTTAGGATCAGTCAGGCTATGATATTTGGAGAGCCCCAGGTATACAAATGGACATGTGTGTGCATGTATATAGATACTATATTCATTGCTTTTACATGTTTTCCAGGGACAGTTTGCCTTGAAGAAAACCCATTATACACCTGTGTGTGTAAATTTTCAATCTTATTGTGTATTTCTTTATATATAAGGCACACCAATAAAATATTTCAAAAACAAAATGGAAAATTTTAAGTGTGCAAACAAAATTAAATCCATATGTTTTACTCTCACCTACATGTGTCAACAAACTGCAGAGAGTAAACTGGTGGTTGCGAAGAGCTGAAGGACTGGGGAAATGGAGGGATATTGGTCCCAGGATCCAAACTTCAGTTACAAGATGAATATGTTCTGGGAATCTAATGTACAGCATTGTCATTATAGTCCATGATTCTATATTGTATACTGGAAATTTGCTGAGAGTAAATATTAAGTGTTCTCATCACACACAAACACACACACACAAAGGGTAACAATATGAAGAGATGACATGTTAATTAACTTGACTATGATCATGATTTCATAATGTATACATGTATTAAGTTACTACATTGTACACATTTTTAAAAACATCATTTTGTACAACCTAAATATGTATATATACACACACACATACATTCACACACACACACACACACACATATAATTTTTGTCAGTCATACTTCAATAGATCTGGGGAAAAAAAAAGTAAGAAAAAATAATTTCCCAAGAAAATCAGATACAGTAACATGCATAAAGAGTTTCTTTAGTGTGCAAACATCTGCTGTGTTAGCTAAGAAAATCAGGATACTTTAAGCACATCCTTAGCAACCTAACATGAGGGCCTATTGCAGCTCTTTCATACCTGCCCTATTTATTGTATATAACGAGCCAGGAAGGAAAAGATGACAGCACCAGGCCCCATTTTCTAATCTCTGAAACCTGGAACAAGGCAGAACATTTTTAAAGTGCATGAGTTTCCCCTTGAGAAGCACATAGCCTACAAAGAGGTGGTATAAGTGATCACCTTTGATTGCAGCACACACAGTACACAGTTATTATTTAACTGAGGAAATCAAGGGAAATGATATTATTACATCAACAAGCATGATGTGCACCAGAGCAGGCCAGCCCCCAAGTAGAGCTTTATTCTTTTCTAGTGGCCAGATCCATTTAAAGGGAACTCTGCTCCTCACTGTCACTGCTTGATAACTTTAAAAAGGAGTCACTGAATTTTTATATGACTTTCTCAAAAACTTTAGATTTTGGTTATTACTGTAATAAATTAATTTCTCATTAAAAAGCAAAGTAAGGCTATCTATACATCATAGCAATTTTTTAACCATATGGTGATGCCTGCCAAAACAAAATCAAATAAGAGAAAACAAATATAAAACCTCTTATTTTTTAACAGTTCTCATTTGAAAAAAAAATCAGTGTGGATAAATTGTGTGTATGTGTATTTAAAAAATATATATTTTTTAATATAATCCCATGCATGCATATAAACACAAATACATGTGCATGTGTGTTTGGAATTTACATTTCCACACTTTTATTTGGACTTCTTTTTTTCTTAAGGATTTTCCAAAAGTTCAACTGAGCATTGTTTGTAAGTAATCTTCCCAGCCAAAACACTTACATCCTTACTGGTAAAAATCACACCAGATCTAAAGAAACTACACTAAACATTTGATAGAAACAGCTAGAGCTGGAGGGAGGGAGGGAGTGAGGGAAAGAGAGAAAATGCATGTTAATGAATTATTTAAACTCTAATTTCTGTGGCTTAAATCAAGCAGAGTGATATTAATCAATCTGTGCTCTGCATGTTGACTTCAAACTGATTGGGTTCAGTTGGTTTCCAGCTTCTAATCTCTGGCCTTCAGTTCCAGAAGGTCAGACTTCTAGGTTCCAGGCTGCAGACTGGGTTCCAGTTTACTTTTTGCAGGTTGCACATCTAGGCTATTCTGAGGTCTCAGGCTAGACCTGTTCTGAGTTGTGAGCATATATATTCTAGCTTAACTTTTTTGAATACAAACTTGGATTCCTGGGACATTTTGCTGTTGTCAGATTGTAAGATTCTTTCCAAAGAATGTCCCATTCTCTTCTTCCTTCTTTGATCTCATTGCCGTGTCCTTGCTAAGTGATCTTGGCTGACCACATCCCCTCAAATCAAAATGTAAGAGGACATTTATACAAGTATAATGTTATACAAGTATAACGTTAGCAATTTTAATGCAGTTTCGTTACTACTTTGATAAGGATGTTCACGTAATATCTAAGTAAATGTATTAAGCTCTTTTTGGTTTGAAATAAGAAAATATTTTATTCCTCAATAAGGACCCATTAAATTTAGAAAATGTGAAGTATCATAAGTGTCAGTGAAGTACATGTTTTGGGAAAGGACTACAAGAATATATTATACTTTATGGCTTATAAACTTGGCTGCTAATAAGAATCACCTGGGAGAATTGTTAATAATACAGATTCCCAGGACACAACTCAGACTTAATGAAGAAGAATCTCTAGGGAAGGGATATGGGAATTCTGTTTTCAGTAAGTGTCTCAAATGAGTTGTATCATCTGATGATTATACTTAGGTTCAAGGCTAGATGTGCCGCATGACTGACAATATTAAGTGGAAGTTCTGTTGTGCTGACATTTAGTTTTCACACTAGAAGAATCATTTAAATATTTTGATAATGAGTGAATGAGCAAACGTATACCATAGAAAGGCAACAGACAGCAATGAGATAAATGGCAGTTAAGGCGAGAAAGCCAGGAACTGGCATTTGTGACTTAGATATCCAGTCAGGACATACAATAGGACAGTGACTGTGGCACTTACAAAAGAAGGGATGGGTTTACAAGTTATAAGGAAGTAGTCTTAACCCAACTTGCTGATTAAACATTAGGAATAGAAGTAATTTGTTGTATTCAGGTGCTTGGGCTGCCATAACAACATACCACAGACTAGGCGACTTAAACAACATAAATTTATTTTCTCACAGTTCTGGAGGCTAAAAGTCCAAGGTCAAGGTGTGGGCAAGTTTGGGAATCATTCGGCCTCTCTCCCTGGCTTGCAAATGGCCATTGTCTCTTGATGTCCTCACATGGTCTTTCTTCTGTGCATGAATAATCCTGTTGTCTCTCTGTGTGTCCACATTTCTTTTTCTGATAAGGACACCAGTCAAATTGGATGAGGCCCACCCAAAGAGTGTCCTTTTAATGTAATCCCTCTTAAAAAGGCACTATTTTCAAACACAGTCACATTTTGGGGTACTAGAGGTTAGGGCTTCAACATATGAATTTCGGGGGATATACTTTAGCCCATAACATATATGAAGCTCAGAAGCCTCCAGATGTGATGATCTTGACAACTGAGTAGGTATTGGTAGCCTTCTCTAAGATAAGGAATACATATAAAAGATGAACAATGTGGATAATAAGGTCTAACTAAACACAGCATGTTTGAATTGCTTATAAATAATTAAGCAGAGCTGCACAAAGACAACGAATGCATGCATGTGTGTAGAAATGTAGGTGTGTGTGTATGTGCTGTAGGTTACCTATATATAGTAACACTGATAAATTTGAAAATATAAATTGTGAAAAAATTGAGTAACAAATAGTTCCTTATACCCAAGAATGTCCAAAAGTGTTATCATTGATTAACCTACAGTTAATTCCACTTTTACCCATGCATCCATATTGGTTGTGCAACCAACAGCTTTAACTGCTCCCAACCCCCCTACCAACCCATCCCTGCCTTAGTGAGAAAGGCCTACTTGCATGCTTCATTAGTTTAATTTGAGACATTACTTAGCTTTTCTGGTCCCCTGCTTTGTGTTGTGACTTCTACTAGCTGGATGAAAATAGACTGGTTAATTAGGTGTTTCTGAAGTGGCACAATTCCCATTGCTTTGATTGTCTTTTCTGGAGAGAAACTGGTTTCTTATTTGACACACCTCAAAGTTTCTACCTTTCTTTGTAATTAATCATCTTTAAACGATTTCATAACAATTACTTATTTCATTCACTTAGAACACACAAGCCCATGTTACAAGCAGATTTTCACTATGATTTAGTGTTACAAGTGTATGCTTATATGAAACAGTAAGATTTCAAGAAAAAAATACTCAATGACATAGAAAATATTTTCAACCTAAATCTATGACAATCATACAATGTAATACTAGACAGAATGCATTCAGGAAAATCTCTTAAAATAAATCAAGACCAGTGATTTTTTTTTCTTCCCAGAAGTAGAAGAAAGTCATCAGAATTTTGAGTCACCAGTTCACCAAGGAACCCCAACAAAACAGATCTATGCACTAATGCTATACTATACCAAAAGCCTCTCTCTTTATAAATGAATACCAACTTATTTATATGAGCAGTCTATTCCTTTCAACTTAATATACTCTGTTATTTTTGGTGAAAATGAACTCAATAACATTTTTTTAAATGAGTTTAAAGCTTTTAGTAAAAGACACTGAACCATCTCACTTGACTTGGGATTTTAAGGAAAATTTGAATAATAACATCTACATTATTATACAAAAAAACCACATTGCTCTCAGTTCATAGAAAATTATATATATATATGTATCTCATATATATTTGCTACCATTTATGCTTAATGTGTGTATGTTTATTTTCATTTCCTTTGAAAATACTCTTTCTACAATAATTAAAATTTCAACTTTAAATTTCATCAAGAATACTTCGTTTTTGTTGACATAGACTTTCCAAAAAAAGGCAATTCAAATAAATAAAATAATATTATAAGGAGTTATAATGTTATTAATAGAAATATTACTTGATTATTCATTTTTCATGAAGGAGCTGAACAATTAATTATCAAAGTGGGGAAATAAAAAAAAATCTCTAACACTTTAAGGGTGACTTACACGTTTTGTCATGATTCATCTTTAGACCATCTGCGTGATAGCAATAAATCAGTAAAAAATATAGCCATGTGTTTCTTTAATTTTGTCCACATCCTCCCCCAAACTGTTTTTCAGTTCCCACTGATGATGATATTTACTTTCATAACTGTGGTAAAAAAGATCATTGTGTCGTTCCAGCTGCAGTTAGCTGGAAATGGTTGCTTGATTATAGCTCTAACTGACTGAGGATTACCTTCAGACATCTAGTGAGCCAGGTCTCTCTATATCCTTTTGGATGAAGTGTCAGAAAATAGTTTTTCCTTAGCGTTTACTGTGGTTAGTGTCCTCCTTCATCGCTACAAACAGAAGACCCATCAGTTGAGTCTAATTTCAGGAAGGCAATCAGATGGAGCAGTGATCCTGTGCCACTGAGTCTCCAATCCCTGGACAAACGGTCTGCTCAGTTGTCTCCAAGATATTCATGCATTCTAACTCAAACTGGATACAAACTCATGGGTTTAAAAAATCCTTGTGTTATTTTCTGGGTGTTTTTGTGTTAACATTTAGAGGAATAAAACATAAACTGTTGAAGTTTTACTGCTAAAAAACTAGCAGTTTAACAGCTATTGTTTTACCCAGTGTTAGATGATGTGCATACATAAATTGATATGCATGTATGATTTGAAAATTGTGTCAGAATATACATTCACCTGTCTCTACACTGTAATTATTTTTCTTAGTATGCCACACTGCCTTTAAAAAAGGCCAAGTTTCTTTACTGATGCAGGTTAACATGATCCAGAATCTTATTTTCAGTAGTTTGGGGATGCCATTTAATGATATTTATGTATTTATCATTCTGAGCATTATATTATTTGTGATGACTATTAGTTCTAGGCTAGACCTGCACTTAGACTGTGTTTAAGACCAATCCTTATTTTTTGGTAAGATTCCATATATATTTCAAGGTTTCAATAAATATACACTCTATATATTAACTTTATGTAGATCCAATCCAATTTAATTCGGTTGGAAAATGATTTTTGTGTTAATTTAACACAAAGTTTTAAAGATATTTGTTACTCATCTTCTGATAGGATACTATAATTGATTTTGTTCTCCTTAAATCTGATGATACTAAGTATGTATTGATACCTGACCTTTACCTATTGTATTTTTACAAATTTTTCATTTTATAAATCTAAACAAATTAACCAAACATTTCATTTCTTTTTTACTTTTGACTTCTATTTAATTTGAATGTTCACTAATGATTCCAAAATAAATGCCTCCAAGTCTGATCTTGTATGATTTCCAGACTCATAATGAAATGGCTAATTGGTATCTCTATATCCATGTGTCTACAATGTATTTTCAAGTTACCAAGTGTAAAATAGAAATCTTGCTTTTGCCATTACCCCCACTTCAGTGTAGGGGAGGGATAAGTAATTTTCCTTCTACCCCTCTCAGCTCTTGGTTGAGATTCCTGGTTAGAGGAGTAAACAGAATCTTAATGATATATGACTCTGTGTATACAGGAGACACCTGAGGACCTGAATCACTTCCTGGCATGGACCACGTCCTGGCGTGACCCATGTCCTGGAGTGACCCATGTCCTCACCTCGAGGACTATCTCCATCTAAAGGCAAAAGATGTCAGGCAGGGGTGGGGGCTATGGGAGGTTAAACAGGAAAAGCACAATAAAGAAGGTGAGGTTGTTACGTGGATTAAGTCTTAATCTTCTCCACTAATAAATTTCTAGAGATTTAGTCATTCTCCTCTTGGTACAGAGAGGAAGACACCCTTACAAAGGGAGATTTCCCTTAGAAATGTAAATGCCTTTTATGAAAGGGCAACTTCTGTTGGAATTTCAGAGCTTCTCTAGTGTCTTAAAACTAACTAGCTCAAGATAATCCTTATGCAAAAGAGAAATATTTGGGGGTAGTGAGTTCTGCTCCTCTTCATCACTAAACCTGCTCTTTCCCCACTCTTCTTCAAGTCTGTAAATAGCAACATTACTCATCACTGTTCAAGCCAAAACTTGGGATTCAGCTTTGATTTATTTTCCCCACACATATCTCACTTCAATAAATGCTATCTGCTTTACATGAAAATAAATCCAAAATCTGACAACTTATGGTTTGTCATAGACACATCAATATTTTTATGCAATGATCATGAGACCTTTATTTTCCCTTTATGTTTTTCACCACAAAGACAAGGGTTTTGAGGCTAGCCTGCTGGAGTTTCTGAGTGACTTGGTAGCATAGTCAAGATCTAGTCGCAGCAGGGCCAGTCTAGATGAGCCAGCCCAGAAGCTAACTGTACAGGTACAGCTGAGATCAGCAAAGCTATACCAGTACTGAACAACATCTCAGACAACCCAGAGAGACCTGTGGGGGAAAAAAGTTTGTTTTTTGCCATTGGTGTACTGTTTTTGTTGTTGTTTTGTTTTTCACAACGACGTACGATAATCTGAGCAGAGATATTCCACAAACCTTAACACATTCTTAAAATAGCATCTTATTATAGTACAGTATATTAATGTATTATCATATTGATTATAATATTTTAAATATTTTTAAACTAAGGTTATTTATAACATCTTTGTGTGGAATTATAATGTTTCTCTTTTTTCCCCAATTTTCAAGACCTCTTTATGAAACTTCAATAACCCACTTTTGGCTATTTAAATAATAGCACCATGTTAAAGCTTATTGTTCTGAAAAAAAAATAGCTGTTAGTTTCAGAAGTAATGCTCCAAAAACTGAATTAATATGTATCCAATTGACGGCTTTTGAAGTAAAATCCATTTAATGTGTTTCAAATTTAAGTATCTTTCTTGGTAAGTGGATTATGCACCTCATCGCTTAGTACCCAGCCATCAATTCTGCTTTCATCTTTGGACAGTAATGCCATTTGTGACACATAAGCAAGCTTGCATTTGGTTAGTAAGTTGGATGAGAGTCATCTATATTTACTGTCAAATGCAGAAGCAGAACTCTGGTATCTGTGGAAATAAATTCACTTCCACTATGAAAGTACAAATCTCTTCAAAATGGGCTTTTACAAAAAGAATGAAAAAGTGGCCCAGTGTCACATTGTTATATTAATTACAGAAGTACTAATAATCAGCCCAACTTCACATGGTAAAGTGACATCTGGGGACAGTCTGTGACTTTTGACTACAGATAAAGCCAAAGGACAAACTGATGTTTTGACAGGAAAAAAAAATTCTGTGTACATGTTGTGTGTGTTAAATGCACTAGAGTAGAAAGACAGAAGAGCATGGCAGTTAAACTCAAACCTAAATACAAAGACATGGACTATGCTTATAACTGAAATTACTGGGAGACCCATGTAGGATTTTAGCTGAAGTGACTTTGGAAGTCTGTACACTAAGTTACCTATTTAGTGATATAAGCAAGTTGTTTTGTATGTCTTAAAAATGCAGTATAAAATCTAAACAAGGAGGTGATTAAATTGCTTGACATATATCTATTATGCTCTTTAGCTTTTTTATGGAGAATAAAATCTTTGAAGACAGTCCTGGAAGAAAAGATTTCTGAAAGTAGTGAAATTTTTGTCATATAGTAGAAAGAAATCAAAAGTCAAGACATTTTTTTAAAGGTGAATGGAGAAATACAATACAGAGGACATTCAATGAGGATAATAGCCTGACTATGGAGTATCGATTTATTAATTGCATTAATTTGACAAAGGTTGAGTTAAATGTTTGATTTCCTTTTGCAAAGATAGGAGAAAATAGCAAGAATTTTGACCATTTGGAATAAATACTGGAATAAAAAATGACACTTTTGTAATGTGAATAAAAATTAAAATAATCTAAGAGTAAATAAGAATAGGGCAAAAATCTTGAAGCTAAAGTGACTATCAGGAATGTAGTGTCATGTACCATGTCTGAAATAAAATACGTTATGATGGAAACATTGAAAACTTTGGATATAAAGAGCATAAAATATATTTAATTGGGCTTAATTGAGTAAGATGTAAAAAGATACTTGAATATTAAGATAACAGAACATTCTTTGCTTCACAGTTTAGTGAGGAAATGAAATGATAAAAACCATTGTAGTTAACAATACTTTGTGGTCTGTTCTGTTATGGAGACTTGAATAGACTCATGATAGTTTATAAGTGAATTTAGACTGCTGGATGTGGAAAACTTTTATAGAGACCTTATAGGCACATAGCAGTTCTGCCCGTATGGAAATAGTGAGAAAGGAGAATGTTCTAGAAAATATCCTCCAGGTACAGAGGTTTACAATAGCATTTGACATCTGGGTGTGTACAGAAAATGGCAAAAGATAGGCTACATATATACAAGCCTGGTCATGAAGTAATTTTGTGCCAGTCAAATAATTTGAAAAATGTGTCATGAAAAGCTTGAGGAAGGAAAGTAGACAACTTCATCAAATTTGTAATAAAAAAACACCAGTAGGTCTATAGGATGAATTTTTAAGGAGCTAGTGTAGCAAAGCATTGAAATGAGCCTTGGGAATGTTGATGAGAAACTAAACAAAATACTGATGAGAATGTAAAGCAGGGTGAAGTGTCAAGAGGTAATTAGCATATTGCTTCTATAATTTGCTTTTTTTTACAGGGAAGCTAGGTGGGTGCTTTAAGACATGAATCAGATCAAGACACTCAACTTCTCTAAACCCTTCAATGCCCACTCTCTCAACCTTCACCTGTAGTAAAAAAAAAGGCTTTATAATATAGTCCATGACATTTCTGATCTCATCATCAACTACTCTGCCCACCACTTACCCTTTTCCAACCACACTGGTTTCTCTGATTTTACTCAAACTCACTGAGCACTGTCTGTCTCAGAACATTTCATCTTCTATTTGCTTTGCCTGAAAGGCTCTTCTTCATGCACCTTCAGGACTTACTCCTTTACTTCAAGTCCTTGCTCATATTTTATCTTCTTAATGAGTCTCACCCTGACTACTTCAATGGAAATTTCATCCCACAAATGCTGTCTTTCTAATACCCCTTAATCTACCCTATTTATTTTCACAGCATGCCATCTTTTGACATATGCTTATATGTACACTTATCGTCCATCTTAATAGCATCTAGAAGAGCACCTCTCTCAAAGTGTTCATTTAATCCATATTTGTTTAATTGTTTCAATAGAAAAGATGCAAAGCTAAGTGGTTATAGTGGTGAGAACAAATACAGACTCATCTGAGGAATAAAGGCCATTTTATTCAATGGAAGAATAGTAAAACTATGTTTTTTTAAATCATTTTCTTTATTATTACATCCAGCAAAATATGTCACATTGAAAATGTTTCTAAAGAAGAAACTATTAGAGTAAGAAAGTGAGGTAATCACACTGGAGATGCAGAGCATTCTAAAAATATAAAGGAAATCACAACTTCAAAGAGAATCACAGAGATCAATGCCTCCTTAATGATTTGAAAATATGTTATGGTGAATCCTATAATAGCCACATTTAAGTCTCCTACTTGTAAAGATAAATTAATCTTAGAGAATAATATAGTCAGGAACTTCAATTGGTGCCATTGTCCCATAAATGGTCTCTTTCCTAGAACAAACCTAGATTTTCCAACCTCTTGTGTAGTTATTAATTTGTCAAATACTTCTTTTCTCTGTCCCCATAAAAACTTTGATGGAGGTATAACGCAGATGAAAAGAAGTCTTGTATGAGCCTAATCGCCTTCTCCATCTCTATGCTACAAATCAGTCTGTAAGGAACTTGACTGTCTCACCATCCTACAGAACATCACCCTGAACCAGCATGTTGATATCAATAAGCTGACGAGTACTGGGGATCAACAAATAGCAGTCATCCAGGATGATCTGGTGAGAGGAATGTGTACCAAGGGATGAGAGAGAAGGTGTGTAAAGACAAAAGGGCTCTGTTCCTACTGAAGTTTCTGGTGGTACATTTGATTGGAGGTATATCAGTATGTCCCTGAAAAATTGCTGTGCCTTGTACTCAGTACTTACAAGAAAAAAGTGAAATGCTTCATGAGCTTCATCAGATACTGAGGAAAGGAATAACAAATCTGTGCTGCTCTGGCCCCTTTATCAGGCTCTAAGTTTTGAGTAAACCTCAGAACAAAGGAATGTTTTAATACTCATCTGGGCTTCAGTACAAATAATAGCTTGGCTATCATATGTGAGTGGTTCCAATGATTTTCAATTTCAGTAACAGATTGTAACATCCAACAGAGCCATACAAAGCTGAAAACAGAGGGCCATAGGATTTTTTCAAGCAGAATTATGTCTTTGTAGCAATTTTGGATGGTGTACATGTACTTAGCATCTGAAAGAGCCTCATTTTGGTTCCATGAAACTTGAAGTATGGCTATTGTGGTAGGAAGGGTTCAGTGTGGGAACCTCTGAAACAGCTCCCTCACCTCCTGGCCAAGAAAGCAAATCAGAATCAGAAGCATTGTTGCCCCCATGAAGAAGTGCAGAGATAAACACCGGTTACTGTGCATTTGAAGAATGTAGTGGGAATGGTTTTACCATATCTGCTTGTCAGTCCTCTGCAGAAACCAGAAGAAATGTGAATAATGGCAGATGGCATTGATATATATCTAGCTATACATTTGCCCAGTTGCATCCCCTATTCTAAATTTGGTATCTTTACAGGATTAGATTAATTTGGCCTCTGGTACTTGGAATGTGCCAATGATAATACGAACATTTTCTTCTCAATCTGCATCAGTAGGAAAGATCAAAAGCATATCTTGTTTCCATGGGAAAAACAGTTACAGTTACACACATTTTCTGTTTTGCCTCATTACTCTGTAAACTCTCTTTGGCTTTATCACAAATGAGTCTACAGGGCAAGACAGCACATTGACACATGTACATTGAATTGAATAGACAGTATATGGCAAGAAATCTAGATGTCTTATTAAAACAAATGCATCCTGACTATAATTCTCTAAGATTAATTAATCTTTACAAGCAGGATAAACCCCACTAACACTCAGGGTACTTTAATGTTACTGAAGTTTTAGAGGTCCAATTATCTGCTGAATTATGAGCATTCCCACTATTAGGTAAAGAGCACGTTGTTACATCTTAGGCTTCCTCCACTAAGAAAAAGTTAATATATTCAGTTATACTATATGAAATATGAAATGTAGGGGCAGACTATACAGCATTTGGGGAAATGGCTTCACTACCACAATCAGATATCTTCTTGCAATGCTAACAGTCCTGTATGCATCCCAGAGCATGAGTGCTCTGTATCAGGGGAAGCTGGAGATGGAAACTCCTAATGACAGATGGCAGTGCATTGATATATATTTAACTACATCTTCACCCCAGTTGGTCTTGTGTGACCCAATATCCCACTAGCCAAGATGGAGTTGAAGGTAACAGTGATGGGTAAAGATGTGTGCAGAGTTTCTAACAAGCCAAATTGGAGTTTGAGCAAAGATCCCCTATGGTTCCAGTGCAAGACCAGGCAAATGAGATGAGAGAAATAGACTCTGTGTGGGAAAAGAGAGAGAGAAAAAAATGCTGGCTTGCAATTGAGCCTTGGTAGAGACAATGTCTGTGAAGGGTCCTCAGGTGACTATGTAATGTGAGTTGCCTGAGCCAAATGGGGAGGCTTTCTCAACTGCAAACCATTTTATAATGGAAGAAGTACATTCATGATGGGCTTGAGGTCCAGAAGACATGTGAGCATTCATGGATACATGCTCCAGACTTTCACACTGTCTACCTCTTCTGCAAAACTGCTTCTGCCTCAATCCACATTCAGACACTCACAGCATTTTCTCAAAGAGAAACAAAACCTGGACCCAATTCATACAGAATCAGTATGATAGGATGGCACCAGTCTAAAAGAAACTGCTGACAGTTCAGGTTTCCACTTGACATATAAAGCTAGAGAAAGAGCATTGTTCCCTCATGACCAGCCTAACAGACTTGCAGTGCCGGCACCAGTGGAATACTGCCGTGAAAATTAAAGCACCGCGGAAAGAAACCCTTGTAGGTACAGTGCAGAGAGAAGACCCAAAACTGAAAGTGGAGCAGATATTTACAGATCCCCTGTGGCAAACCAATTCCCACCCAAAATGCAAGGCTGGGAATTTGAAGCCTGCCATACACTAAGAGTATGCATAACAGCAACAGACACCTAACAAACTCAACTACTGAAAAAATTGACTCTAAAGTCTATATTAAAAATCTAGCAGAAGGAAAGATGTGCAAAATTTTAGACATAATATCTCTTACCTCAGTATCTACTGTCCTGAAAAATGCCATGTTTCAAGGCATTTGAAAAAGCAAGAGTAAAAACAAAATATTGTTAAGTGAGGAAGTAATGGACAGGAATGGAACAAGGAATGATTCACACGTTATCAAATTTAAAATAACTATGAATGTTGGGTTAAAGGCTCTAGTAGAAAAGGTGGATGATATACAAATAAGATTGGTAATGGTGGCAGAGATGAAAAATATAAGGAAAATCAAATAGAAATTCTAGAAATGGAAAATGAAAGAACAAAAATGAATGCTTTCAGTGGACTAGGGGAAGAAATGATTAGTGAACTTGAAAATAAATTAGTAGAAAGTACTGCATCTGAAGCAAAAATTTGAAAAAGTGAAAAAAAAAACCCAAAGCATCCATGAGTTCGGCAGTAGGGAGGGGTGAAGGCATCATAGCAAGGCATCCTAAATGTGTGTGCTCTTATCAAAAGAGTCTGAAAAAAATGCTTGAAGTAAAAATTGATAGATAAATAGACAAATCTATAATTATAGTTGGGGCTCTCTTCAGTAATTAATGGATGAAATGAAAAGAAAATTAGTAGAATATGAAAAGCTGTATAACACTATCCACCACATTTACCTCAAAGATATTGTAGAACATTCTATCCAACAGTATAATTTTTAAAGTGTTCTTGGGCATGCGCACATATAGACCAAGTTCAAAGCTGTAATAAGAAATGTAAACTGCTAAGTATTAGTGAGGTACTCTTTGAATAATTGCCAATATAAAAGATGCAGACAAAATGAATATGTGCAAAAAGATTATATTTCCTTTATTTAATTAAAAACTGCTGGTTTTCCTAATATCATCAATGACAATATGGTGAGAAAGACAAGTTTAGACATATTTAATATCATCATTATGATGACACAAATATTAACACATGTATTCCGCTTTTTAAAATTTTTCTTAAAGAAATTATGTGGAGAGTATTCAGTAAAACTGGAAAACCATCCCATTCAAAAACCCCATTCATATCCCCAAGGTTAACTACTGTTAATAGATGATTTTACACAGAAGATTTCTTCCATAAATTAATCTATGCACTATTTGGAAATGGATGATGTGAAAGTTAGTATTCTGATATAGTTTTCTTTTCTATTAATTTTATGTGTTCTGGAACTTTCTTGTCCAGTACTCATATAGCTACCTTACCAATTATAACAGGTGTTGAGTAGAATGAAGTTTCCATGTTTATTTAACCCTAATCTCTGGATGATGGCTTCTAGTTTCCTGTTATTTCCAATATTGCACTGGAGAGACTTATCCTTACTTCTTGGTGTTTATTTGCAAATATGTTTGTTTGAGACATTACTAGAAATGGAATTCAAATATTTGTTTGGTTAAACATTTTAACATATATGCCAAATTGCCCTTAAAAAACAAAACAAAGCAAAACAAAACCCCACACCACTGTACTATTATCCCTTCTTCCAATAATATGTGAATAACTATTTCCCCAGACTCCAATCAACCCTGGAAATCATCAGTTTGGAATTTAATGTTAGGGAAAGTGCCATGGACAGATCAGAGTACTCAGAATTGCACTGTGACTCAGAAGTTTGATCTCACTTGTGCCACTACTGCAAACTATTCTAATGACTCTTAAAAGAGGGAAAAAGCTGGACGATCAAATATGCAATGTAAGTACACTAAAATGTATAGCCACTTATTCACACTTGAGCTGTTATTCATCTGAAGGCTAAATGTTATTTTTTAAATCAGTGTAAGTTTTTTTATATTTTTGAGTGGGGAATTGTTTAGAAAATGAGCAAATGATCTCCAGATGGAACAAACATGTAAAATTACAAATCATCAAATGATTTTGCTGTTGACACAGAAGACATAAATGAACACTATTCATATACATATATGTACTTTAGTAAAAAACACTGGTATACATGTAGTAATTATTCTTTGCTGCAATAGAAGTTGATTCACTCATAATATTGTATGTGTATTGTCCCTTGAAGCATTTGTTTCCTTCATGCCATGTTAGAGAATCTCTTTTTCTGTTCATAGTTAACTGAAAGCCTGGTCACTATTCTAGTGCTCAAATAGCACCCCTCTGCTCACCCATCACAACCATCATGAAGTCCTTGAGATAAACTGGTATTGCTAGTTGTGCCATCCAGATAATATTGTGTAACTAATAACAGCGCACTGAAACTAGTTTTGTTTTTGAGTGGTTGTGGGTGGTAGAGAAATTATGTGCCATCTGTCAGTTTTCTAGGTTTAAAAAGTACTATTCAGACTTACTGAAAATCCTTTTGCCAAAAGTGCTCAAATACATGATTTTGAAAAGAAAAATTAATATTAACTAACTAAAGCCCTGCTATTTCATAACACTAAAAGAGAATCCAAGTTAGTAGGAACATCGAAAAGGTTCAAATTTTGTTTTTTTCCAAAGGTGTTTGAAAAGGTCATCTTGTGGCACCAGAATGTGCGGGGTTCCCATCGACCAGGTACCATGTCATTGTTTCAGCCTACACAGTTCCCACATGCTGGAGGCATCGGTGGTCAAGGGTAGGTGAAGGTTCACCTGAGTAGTTTAAAGCATTTCCGGGAGACCTTCAGTCTGGATGTGGCTGCTCGGTTAGCCCTCTGGTCGGGTCCTCATGCATGTGGCTCATATTCTGAGCTTGGTTGTGAACACAGCTGGCGATATCACCACCCTCCATCACGCAAGGACTTGGCTGTGACCACCTGCACAGTGCCAGCCAGCCATTTCTAGACGTTCAGGCTCACAGTTTGGGGAAAATTATACAGAGACGTCTCAAAAGACTGATAGAATAATATGCATAAGACTGATGGAATAATCTATTGTGCTGTAAGAAATGTAATTCTGACTGCTGGGTTTCATTACAGCTGCATGGCTAGGGAAGAAAAGTTCAGTGACCCATTTGATACATGTCCTGTTTATATGAGAGAAACTATAAATATCTCTACATCTCTGATTGTTATCCTGAAGCGTTTAAGGGGAAGAAGTAATCTATTCAATTCTGAAACCATTTTCAAGAAAAAAAATAATGAAAATAGTTTGAAACCTGTTCATTCCATAACAGACACTTTATTTATCTAGAGTACAGCCTTACTTCACTTGCAGAAATTTAGTGAATTGCACTGAAGAAACACAACCATTTCATTTTCCTTTCTTATACAGTTCATTGGTACTGGCTTTACTAAAATCTATAATCAAACTGCATCTTATGAACATTCTTTATTTCTTATCACAGTCTTATAAATTAGATTTAAAGTAATAAAGAGGCACTGATTTTATTGCACTTTCTATGTGTGTGTGTTCTAGTATTTCTTTCACAAACTGTTTTTAGACACAATGACATGTATTTGTGAGACTGACTACTCTGTGATGGGAGGGTTATCTTGTATGGATTGAGGTGGTACTGTTCACATCAAAGCTGAAGCAAGGAGGGCAACAGTTCATGTAGTACACAGCAAGATGAGAAGACACCCAGGGCTAAATTATGTGTTTGGAACCTGTTTCTGTTGTTTATAGCAGATAGAAGCAATGTCTGCTCTGAAATTCCCCCAATCCACTTGAACACACAGTTTAACATTCTAATATATGTATAAGATATTCTAGATTTTAAACAGCAATTTGTTTTATTCCATTATACCTGTCATGGCAATAGGAACATTCAGTTCAATGAACATATGATGTCAAATATACATTTTATTTTATGTAAATACTAAAATTGCCAGAATGTAAAGTGTTTCTGTTTGTTTGCTGTTTTGGTCTTTCTGAAGCATATGTTCCAAAATGTGTCATGTGCTTAACTGGGTGAAATAAACTCTAAGGCATAATGGGATTCTTTACCATCAACAACTTTCCACTGTGAAGTACCATGCTAGCCTATAGAAAATACAGCAAGAGTGTAGCTCAAACAAACCCAAACAAACAAAACAAAGCAAAAATAATGTAAAACCCAAAGCCCAAAATCTCAGCAGATCCTATGTCAAGTCTCATGTTCCCATCCTGCTATAATTCACATTTGACTTAAAATTTCAATTTTACTGAGTGACATAAAATCTAATTAGATCTTCGTGCCAAGGAATTATCAGCTGTATTAACACTACAACTTTATCAAATTAAAAAAATAAAGGTTTACAAAAGCATGAACAATTGTGATTAACATAAATATATTTATTTTTAGTAAAATAATTATTTTACCTTTGCAAGTATAATATGTGAACATCTGGAACACCTTAGAGCAACAATAAAAAGATGGTATATTATTTTATCAAATTTAAAAAGTTATTTTTAATGATCAAAGAGATTAGTCATTATATGAAAATATATAGCAATCTGATCTTCAGAGTCATGAGAGAAATAATCATCTATAAGTTTTGATAAAGAAAACTTATGAGACAAAACCATATCATGAGAGCTTTACAGCTATTTTAATAAAATTTAGCTAATGTTTATTTAAAAAACACAAGTGTGTTTGAAGGCATAATTGAAAGAGTATTAGGGATTCACAAAGACAGTGAAAGCAGCATCATAGGTCTCCACACAGAGACAGATGACCCCCATGGACAATATGATCAACAAAGCTAGATGACAAGAAATCCCCATAAGATCCATAATATCACCAGTCTGGAACAAATCACCAACTACAAGATGTCCGTTACAGAAAATCCACAGTCTTAGCAAAAGAATAAATTTGGCTTAAAAATCAATTAGGATTTTCTTTATTTCCTCTCTGTCTCCCTTCCTCATTTCCTTTATTTCTTCTTTCTTTTTCCTTAAAAACAAACTTTTGATTTTAGAACAATTTTCAATTTATAGGAAAATTGTGGAGGTTGTACTGAGTTACCGTATACCTCATACTGGTTTCCCCCACTGACATCTTACTTTAGTATGAAGCATTTGGTGTAATCATGAAACAATATTAATATATTATTAATAGCTAAAAGCCATAGTTTTTTCTTAGACTGTCTTCATTTTTAACCTATGTCGTTCTTCTGTTCCAAGATCCCATCAGTGTACCACATCACGTTTATTTATCATGTCTGTTTACATTCCTTTTGGCTGTAACAGTTTTTCAGACTTTGCTTGTTTTGATGACCTTGACACTTGTAAGGAGTATTGGTTAGGTACTTTGTGGGCAGTCCTTCTACTGGTATTTATTTGTCTGTGTGTTCTTATGATTAGACTTGGATATACCTGTTTGGAAGGAAGACCACAGAGGTAAAGTGTGACAGCATTCCACCATATTGGGGTACAAGTATCAATGTCCTATCATTGTTAATGTTAACCTTGGTCACCTGGCTGAGGTAGTGTTTGTCAGCCTTTTCTGACTTCTGTGGACTATAAATAAATTAAAAATTGATATCAACATGGACTCATGGATATTTACTTAAACCTCCAGTCATATTTCAGTAGTATATTTTCTTGCTCAAATGATTCCCTCTTTTGCTCCTGGGTGTTCTTCAGTTGGCATTTCCTGTGTCCCTTTGACATAACCAGTCCTTTCTTTTTTGGATTTCCTTAATATTTGGCAAAAAGACATGTTTCAGTCCCATCTTGTATGTTTCTTGCCCTGGTTGTAGAATTAGACATTTCTCCAAAAACCTCCATTACATTACAGAGGAACAGTATTAGATGGTTGCCCTGTGCGCCTGTTATGCTCATTGTTGCTGTCACAGTGTGATTGCTTCTAGGCCCTCTCTGCCAGCAGGATGGGGAAATATATGTGCTGCTAAAAAATATACTCAGGCATATTAATATTTTTTAAAGTTTATTTGAGCAAAAAGTGATTTAAATTGGGTGGCGCCACACCAGAAGTGGCCAGGAGCTCTACCCCGCAGGAGCTCCGAGAGACTTTGAGAGAGATTGCCAAAGCAAAGAAAGGTCACTGTGGGTTGGCTGTCACTGTAAAGACTAGTTAGCTCTTTGTGATTGGTTGTCTATTGGTTTCAATTTCTTAACCTCCAGGCATTTACAGACTTCAATTTTGGCTTGTTTATGTAGGCTGTCACAGCATTACAGCTGCCTCAGTCTAATGGCCTTCTTGTTTAATTAATTTAACACTATGTTTGCTGTCATGTAAAAACACACATGTATAAATATTTTTATGTAATCATCTGTATGTATATTAAATTCAATATGAGTTCATACTGATGTCCTCAAATAATCCATTATCATGAGAGTCATTCTAGCCTCTCTCCTTGTTTACCTGGAAACTCCCTCTCAACAGTGAGAAAGCTGGGTGCCACCATCCTCCAATCACTTAATTGATCACTGTTTCACTGTGTGTGTTTAGCAGTATAAGAATTGTTAACCTGTACCCATAGGAAACTACATTATTACAAATACAGTCTAATGCCCAGTTTATTTTGTCTTACAGAATCTATTTAAGTCAGCATGTCCCTGGCCCCTGTACCGCCGGACTCCCACCACAGGCACACCTCTGTGTGGGTGCTTCATGCATTGTAACACAGTTAGCTGTTTGTCACACTCTCCATTTCATCCTGGTTCCCCCAACTTCCTAAACGATTTTTTAAAAATTCATATGTACTAAGTTTCATTCTTCCTGCTTTAATGTTCTGTGGGTTTTAACACAAATACAGTGCTTTCGTCTTCCTCTTTGTTCCTCCTTCCCTTCCTTCCTTCCTTCCTTCTTTCCTTCTTTCCTTCCTTCCTTCCCTCCCTCCCACCTTCCTTCCATCCTTCCCTCCCTCCAGCCTGCCTTCTTTCTTTCCTTCCTTCCTTCCTTCCTTCCTTCCTTCCTTCCTTTTTTCCTTCCTTCCTTCCTTTTCTCCCTCCCTCCCTTCGTCTCTCCCTCTTTTCTTGGTTGTATTGCTACTTTGCTAGTGTATATGCTGAGAGCCTGTCAGTTTATTGAGTTAGTGCTCTTATTACCATTAGGATGCCACACTGTAAATATTTTGTGTGTAAACTATTTTGTGCCTTTGGTTATTATTCTCAACAATATTTTTGTTACCATTAGACTCTTCTTGCTCATTCTTTCAGAGCCAATTACTGCTACAGAAGAGAAAAGAAACAATAGACATAAAAGGAAAATAAAGATACCATATGTGAGTTTTTAGGTAAAAAAAAGACTCATTGTAGAAGAAATGCTATTTTATAAGTTGTTTTGTTTTGTGTTACCCCAGTTGTATATTAGGTAAGATCCTTCAGGTTGTCAAAAAAAGAAGAGATAATTTTAAATGGAAAATTGAGTTTTTGATGAGTGACCTTCAGGAAGTGCCAACATGCCCTGAAATCCCATATCTATCACCTTCCTGGGGAGAGACAAGGTGACAGAATCTAAAGGAAAATATGGATACAGGAGTTGAGGGTGTTTTATGTCCAATTGCCTTGTGAGCCAGCTGTTGGGAGAAAGAACTCTCCTCTACCCATCCACATCCTTCTAGCTGGTCTAAGAATCAAAATGACATGAGACAGATTTACAGAAGAAAAAGACCAAAGTTTAATTATGTATGTACAGGGAACCTGTAGACATGGGTTCCAAAGACAGGGACAATGAGGCATATATGTCATCCTGAACCCAGGAGAAGGGGGTTTCTGAGACTTCAAAGGGAAAGGGAAGCAATTCACAGGAATATGAAAATAATAAATGTTTGGTAAATAAAGCACTTGATGTGCCACAGAGAAATAATGGGGCACAGAGAGAAACATTAACAGACTTAGTCACATCCCTCCCTGTCTACCATACACAGGTCACTTTATAAGATAACTATCTATGGTGATAGCTCTCCTTCCAGAGTGGTTCCTCCAATGAAATTATTTTTATGCAGGTGTGTATGTTGGCCGGGGGTGGAGGACAATGTATCTTTCTAGCTCTTTTGGGCCTTTTTCAGCTCAAAATAATCTGCATGTCACAATAACACAACTTGCAATTTGCAGCAGCCTGCCCTTAGCCCCTACACAGCCAACCTTGCTGAGATCTGTGGCCTCTAAAGAATAAGAGACAACTGTACTGTCTGATATGGAATAATATTCTGATACTGAGATACGATATTTGAGTTCACTGATGGGGTCTGTGGAATAGTAATTTTACAGGTTACTGTTACCAGAAACAAATACCACTAAATCCTGCTGAGGGGAACAGATAACAGAACGGGGCAGGGCATGAAGCACTGAACTCAAGCCTGGAAAGGTGCACAAACTCAGTGGATGGCAGTGTTGAGGGAAGCCTGCAGATGGGGACACACAGAATTGTATATGTCAGTGGAATGAGCATAGGACAAAATGTGGCCACCAGCTAGATACTCACTCCTGCTGGCACTTCATTAGCTCAGGCTGAATTAATTAAATGTCTTAGAATAGGGATCAATTTGAGACAAATAAGAGATAGAGTGAAAGTACAAAATCCTCAAAATCACTGTGTTTAATGCTTTAAAATAATTGAATTTGACAGTCTACATAGAAGTGATTAAAGTTTCTATTATGTAGACATGAGGGCTTGCGATACAAATTAAGTACAGATATATGAAAATAACCTACATATTTGCAATCTGAATTTGAGGCTTATGAAAGCCATACCTCTGCCCTGCACTCTGCCTTTAATAATGAAATTCCTTAATGTTTGCTTTAAGTCTTGCTGTATAAAATTATTTCTATGGTGAGCTGGTTTTCCTTCTGCATGCATTGCTAAAAAATGCTGACTGGATGTTTTTCCATTTAACCTTAGAAAAGCTTATCTCTCCCACCTGAGTGTTCATTGTGTGTTGATGTGTTATGCAGTGATATTTCTCTGTTGCATTGTGGCCAAGAGAAGGACTAAATCACATTATCTCTGACAGAGAAATCACTTGCTTATTGAGGTTAGATCTAAAATGAATCTCTTATGGTGCAGCCAGGGTTCCTCCCCAAACAGGAAGAAATTGCTCTTTAACCATTTTGCATGCATTCTTGTAGCCATCAACATTCTGACTTAAAAGATAATTGAAGAAATGTTCTATTTGTCTTGATGACTAATATAGTTTATTTCCACATTTTAAATTGAACTTAAAGTTATGTTTTCAAAGAAGGGAACCTTTCAGATAAGTTGCTGTATGTCTCATATTTATATATATGACAATTATCCAAATTGCAAAAATAAGAAAAAAAATGTGAGAAGGTGGTGTCTAAATATTCTAATTGACAACACATGATTTTTAATTTGTTGAAATTAATGTCTCCCTATGATTGGAAAGTTTAATTTGTAAATAAATATTATAGAAATTTATACAAAGAACATCAATTTGAGAAGCCTATAGGTAGTATAAATAAAACCCTAACGGGAAATCTTAAAATCTAGAAAAAATTTACGATATTCCATCAGCCTGCAACAATATGGTCCCAAATAAAGATTATGTTAAATCTAAAGAGTGGAGTGAAACTTGCTGTATCATTTTATTATTTTTGTAAATAATACTAAACAATATATAAATAGACCTGCATGTGATCCCAAATCATGTTTTAAATGAATGAGTCTTGACTGGTTTTAGACCACATATCCTCATCTACTTCTTTGATCTTAATGAAACATATCGCCTTTTTTATTATAATATACTAGAGCCCTTTATTGCTTGGTTGGTAGTGTGGGGGAAACAACCCCTCCTACACACAGTGCTGAGCTCATAACACAAAAGCCATGGGGTATTTCTTTCCCATACAACTTAAAAAACAGGCTTGAACATTTAATAAATCCTCAGTGATAGGGAAGGACAATACAAAAAAATAATTTTAAATTACTACAGAAGCCTACAGAATTCTTGGGTTCCTTTTCAAGGTAACTCACTTTAATATCTCACCCTGTATTTAGAGGAGCAAAGGCAGCTTGGTACCCATCTATGTTTCCAGTAAAGGGAAGATATGAATAGGTGGATGGAGAATAAGGCCAGTGGAGCCCACTAAAAGGGAGTCAAAGAGTTAACCAGATAAAACAAGAGAGCCAGAAAGGACTCACAGAGTTAATGAATTAATTAGTTGAAGTTCCAGAGGCCAGGAGCGACTTGGAATGTCCAGATATGCCCCAGATAGAAAAGTATCAGAGTACAGCCCATGTCTTCATTGTACCAATTAGCTCATGCCATTGTAAAATCTACTTAGCCTGAAAAAAGGTCCAGTTTATTCTTTAACTTAACCTCTATGCTGTTCTTCCTCTTCTTTCAGGCCCTTAAAACTAATTTGTAAACAGGACAGGAGACAGACATCCAAAGTGTAAATAAACCTACGTGGATAAACAATGCCAAGATCTGAACCAACACAGGTACCAAAATAACCCTATTCTAAAGACAAAACTCCAAAGGAACAATGACTCGCCTGTATACATCTGCCTTATGCTGGCTTCTAACCAAAAAGCCCTATAAAACCCCAGACCCTAAACCCATAGGGATGCCTCTTCTCTGAGGTTGCCTGAAATCCCCTTTCTTCAGGTGCGTGCCTTTTGCCTTAAGTACAAACTTCTCATTGCTCAACTTACTATGTTTTTTTCTCTGCAATCTTCCAGTGATAAGCTTCTTTGCCACTTTGCTGTTTCATTCTATTCCCCAGACTTAAGCACAAGCCTTCATTCTGTCTATGTCCTACTTCAGATAAGTAGGTAGGGGCTGCTGAGGGCTGATTTGAGTTTTTAAGTTCCCATCACCTGGGTGACCCAGACAGGATTGCAGCTGTAAAATCATGCTCTTTTGTAGCCTTCCTGAAAAGCTCCTTTCTTTGCCTTTGGGAAGTTCTCAGAACATAATATCATGCCATCCAGTGTTCTGTGCCTCCTCCATATCCTGGGGCAGTAGGGATTTAGTTTCCATGCTGTGCAATTCAAGAAGACACTGGATGTCAGGTGACCCTGGCTTTAGAAGTTGGCAAGGGATCTTCCCAATGCTAAGCAGGAGTTCAGTGAGCTTCCCTTTCCTCCCTCTGTGTCTCCCTTGCTCTCTGCTGCCTGCAAGGCAGCTGCCATTCTCTACTACTGTCACTTTAATGAATTCCTTCCTTACCTTGCTCTCTGACCCCTGCATCTCTGAACCCAGTTCCTCTCCAACAGAAGGCATCCTTGTCACGAGAAGTAAGGGATTTAGGACCATGAAAGCTGTAGAAACAAAGCTTGTTACTTTTTTACCAGTTTACTACCCAAAGCCCAACTCTTTGTCTTGTCAAATTTTCAAAAATTGATTGTTTCTTTGTCTACAAGCTTCTTGCTTTGGTCATTTCTCTGAACCTCATTTTTTTTACGAGGCTTCTGTATGAAATTAAATTTGCTTTTCTCCTGCAAATCTGTCTCATGCCACTGTAATTATTAGATCATCCAAGAACTTAGCAGGGAAAAAGGGGTGAAATTTTTTCCTCCACAACACTAGAATTAGAAATAATCTGAGCAAACATGTTGCTTTTTTTTTCAGCTTTACTGAGATATAGTGGATGTCCAACATTATGTAAATTAAAAGTGTACCATGTGATGATTTTATACATATATATTGCCAAATGATTACCATAAAAAAGTTACTAACACATCTATAATTTCACATAACTAGAATTGTGTGTGTGTGTGTGTGTGTGTGTGTGTAAGAAAAAACTTGTACCATTGATCCAAAATGACCCTAGGTCCTATGGGGAAAAAGCAGATTATCTGTCACTCTTGTCCAAAAAATTCCCCAGGATTACATGCTCCTCAGAGCTGACAGCATGCATGATTAACCATGCTTTAAAGGAAAACCTAGCACATGTATTTAATAGACCTGGATGATATCAGCAATATGGTTCTGTTTTGGGTTCTTTGTTCTCGTTGGTTCTTGTTGCTGCCTCAACAAAGAATTGAAAGGCAGAGACACGATAGTGAAACAGAGAGAAAGTTTCATCTGAATACACTACATGGGAGAATCTGGCCAGAGTCAGGATAAAGGCCTTGATCTGTTACGTGGGAGGCTTATAGATTGCATTCTGGTTAGGAGGGATCTCTGTGACTGACAAGGCGGGATTATTTGATTTACAGGTCCTTCTATGTAGCCATCCCTCTCAGTGAGCACATCCTTTGCCCATGCTGAGGCGCGATTTGGGCAGTTCTTATTTCTGTTCCCTTGTGCCGCCACTGGGATTGGGTTGGAGAGGCAGTTATTTCCTGGCAAAGCCTTTGTTGGCTTCACATAGGACCCCCTCCCTGGGCGGTTTGGGTGGCTCTTTCTTTGAACCTTAACTTGGGGGCTTCTCTTTGAACCTTATCTTCCCTTTTCCAGCTGCTCATGTCTATCTTTCTACCTAACAGTTCTCTTACAGTTTGATACAAGAACATTTTTCAAAACTGGAGTAATGCATCCTAAACAAAACCAAAGTCTGTCAGCAATGTTCAGTTTCATTGGAGTCTGTAGGTAGCTCAATCCAGCTTCTTTTAGGTTTCTTCTCAAAAAAGGCTAAAAATATTTTGGTACCAACTTTGCCACATGACCAACTTCTCATATGATGGGAAGATACCTAATATTTACTTTGAAGTGGGATGAAAATGCAGAAGTTAATATGTGAATTAAATAATTAATATTAATAAAATAGGGATTACAGGGTCTTGATATAATCTACTCAAAACCCCTATATATTCTCATCTTTTTTCTGAATCAGTCATGGCCCATTTTGCCAAAACTAAACTGTACCAATAAAAATAACTATCTGCAAAATTCCCCCAAATAGTGGAATGTATTTTTAATATGATGACTTTTAGATTACCTGGAGAAGTGACAGTTTGATTTAATAATGTATAGGAAGCTAAACTCTGTGTCAAACAACTTAATAAGTCACTGACTTGGTCTTTAGATATGGTCAACGATAGCCAGGTCAACATTCCCTGAGGGCATTTTTTAAGAGAAATATTGCTGGAAAGAAGGGATCATTGCTGTCCCTATAAATTTACTATAACATTCTCTTAAGTTCCATAGCATACTTGTTTACTAGAGATTTAAAAATCTCTCTCTCTCTTTCTTTTAACTCTCATAGACTGTTGAAGATGTACTGAGTCACTCTATCTCATGTTAGCATCTATTGGTCCCTGGAAAAAATACGGTGAAGTTGCTCAAAGTAGAGTCTATGTTTTGTAATTAAAATTTCACTCAGTCACTTAATATTGACTGATGATTTGTCAGCTGCCACTTTTTTGAAGCTGCTTTTTCCACTGTGCACAAAGTTAGGTTTTCTTACACTTGTTCCAGAGAAAACTTTAGAGTGTGTTCTTAAAAGTCAAGCCTGAATTAACTTCAATTTCCTGAACTGACAATTAGAAATAGAATAAACATAGTCCTAATTTCCATTTGGCTTTAAGTATAAGGTAACTTTCAGTTGAAAATCTTTTTATTTTTTAAAATATAAAATCCTTTGAGAGATAATTCTCTCTGTGACTTCCCACTAAACGTAATTTCCATTTTTATGGCTCTGACAAAAAAAAAACTCCTAAAACTCCTATCTTCCCTCTTCAAAATTTAAACAGGCAAAACACCCACCACCGCTATGTAGCATAAACTCACAAGAGAATGGATCTTTTGTTTTGTTTTGTATAATTTATAGTTTTCCCAGTTGTTTTAAAATTTTTTACAACAAACATCTGTAGAAACCAATGAACTCTGTTGGGCCATACTCCTATTGATAAAAAGGAAAGATGAAAGTGAGATGTTTGTAGTTTAACACTTACAATCAGTTTAAATTTATTAAATTACAATATCATCTTACCTGTTAGTTTAATATCCCTTTTAAAGCTGCAGAGAATATCTAGAATGAGCTCTTCCCTAGTACTTGATGAAAATTTATAGTTGTCCACATAGCTAATGTTATTCTTCTATTTCATATACTCTTCAATCCCAACATGCCCAGAATAAGTTTACTATTTTCCCATCCTTTCCCTCCCCACCCACACCAGTATTTTCTATTACCTTTAAATGGCATTATTCACCAAAATAGTCAACTGTTTCTTGGATGCCTTACTTAATTAATCCTTCATTCTCAATAGTTACATCTAGCTAACCTTTTCCACTCCAAGTGACTTATACATTGGATTCCATTATTTCTTATGTGGACTCACAATATAATTTTTGCACTCCTGTTACTTCTTCAGCTAAACATCAAATTAGTGAAAGAATTTGTCCTCTTTTTTCCTACTCTGCCTCCTCCTCCTCCTCCTCTAATACAAACATGATTATATCATCACTACTTGAATAACTTGTATGGATCCAATTTATTACAGATTAAATTCTTTACCATAGCATTTAGGACTGTTCCTTTTTAGCCCATTGTACTTTTTAACCCATTGGTCTTATCCTATGTATCAGCCCTTTAATGTCACAGCGACCCAGAAGTATGGTTTATATTCACGAATTCAGCTCTCTGTTTTGGATGTTTTTTTGGATAAAGATCAGTGACATGCCTTTTGCTTGCTGGGTTTGATAAATTATTTTATTAAAAGAAATTATTGAACGAGATTAAAACTCCAGGAGGCCTATACTGACAATAGTTTATCTTATTCTCAAATTAATATCAAGAATATTCTGATATTATCATTTGATTCTCAGCTCCTGGCTTGATTTTTTTCACATTTGAAAAGCAAAATTATTCCATCCATTCACAATACTAGGCAAACTGAACAAAAATAAATTTAGAATTTCCTTGAGCAAATTGGCTTTAATAATCTTTTATAAAATAATATTTCATAAGAGAGTCATTCAGTTAGAACTTTGCCTTCTCCACTGGACACAGAGATAGGATAGGTGATCTCTATTTTAATAATATAAATACTGTAGTTTGCTACATTGTGATATATGGCATGTCAGATTTCAAGTTTTCCTTCAGAACCTCATGTTTTAATTTTCTTATTCATGTTTAGAAATTATGTAAAATTTCTCTGAGGAATGAAATGGTCCAAGCCTTAGTCTCTGAGTGTTGGCATATCAAATTAATTTATCACTAGGGAGGAAGGGCTATAATATGGCAAATGGCCAATAATCTAGGATTTTTCTAGAGTTTTCAGGGACAAAGGTTTTATAAGCAGAATTTTGCCTCCCATGATTTTTTAACCCAGGATATTATGGTCCTGAATATATTATGCTTTGAGGCAAAAGTAATATGCAAACTTAATTAGGGTTACTAATCCATTCACTTTAGAATAGGAAAATTATCCTGGATTACCTAATTACTTGAGGTATTAAAAACAGAGATCTTTTTCTGGCTGCCAACAGAAGAGGAACTCAAAGAGATTCCAAGTGTAAGGATATAACCTGACCTTACTGGTTGGTAGCCCCATAGAAAGCTAGAGGAGCAATGAGGTCATCATCTACATCACCCAGCAGCAAAGACTGGCCCCCTGACTCATATAGGAAGATACAAGGACTTCAGTTCTGCCTCCTCAAGGAACTGAATTTGGCCAACAACCTGAACAATCTTGGGAGCAGATTCTTCCTAGGGCTCCAGGAAGAAATAAAACCCTGCTGACACTCTGATTTTAGCTTTGTGAGACCCTAAGAAGAAAATTAGCGGAGGTCACCCAGACATCTGACTTATAGAACTGCTGTGAAATGACAAAGTTGTTTTGGTCTAAGCAGCCAAGTATATGGTAATTTGTCAAGGCAACAATAGAAAATACAACATGTTCTCTTATTCTTTGCATTGTTCTTTATCGCTCTATCTGCTTACCAAAATACTATTCGTTTCTTAAGGTCCAATTCAATGCTCATATACTTGATCTTTCCATTCTGATGAATTGTTATTCCTATATTACCAGTTCTGTGAATTTGTAGATTCAATTTATTTATTTGCCATTTATTGAAATATGAAATATTTATTTATTTATGGATAAATATTTATTTCAAGTGTCCATCCCCTGTGGTACCTAGTACAGTGTCTGATACATCATTGACTTTCCAAAAACATAATGTTGAACTGAAATGAGTTCACATATTTATCCATTCAGTCCTGCCTTTGCTTCCAGATTTTCTAGATGCCTTCATCTGTTTCATCATTAATCTTTACTGAGGGCTTCTTCTGTACCAGAATATGTTCAAGAAAGGAAACCCATGCACAGCACAAGCATCTTCTTTGCCCTAGTTAGAATTCCAGTAAGTTCCTGTTAAGAAGATCCAATTACCAAATAAATGAAAATGATAATTTCAGACAGTGATGATCAATTAGGTGGTCTGATTAATATGAGGGGAGACTTTGGAAACAGGATAGTTGTTCAAGGATATGACCTTGAAGTTGAGACCAGAATGGTTTTAAGTAACCACCATCTGACTCGGGGAATGGTAATTGTGAAATTCGGAATAAGCTTGAGATACTTGAAGAACAGTCAAGAGTCAAGTCTTAGGAGTTTGTGAGCCTTGTGCCATGAAGAAGGTATCTCAGCTTTTAAAGGTTAGTCATTATCTCAAGATTACCTCTGTGCCAGTGTGGTCTAACATAGAGATTGGGACCTACATTATTTGAACCAATCTAACTGAATTCTAAATGGAAACATAAAGGAGCCAAAATAGAATATAACATTTGTTTGACAATAACACACCCCAACCAAAGAGTTCTGTAATGTAAGCACTGAGCTCACATGGGTGTATTTTTACATATAAAGTTTCTGTTGCATTTTTATTTTTTTTCAATTACAGAAAAAAAGGCCATTTAGTCTTAATCAATGTTATTTCCAGAACTGTCTCGTAATCACATTTTTTTTTAAGAAAGTATGCCTCTCTCTATGCCTCTATATATAATGGTAAAACGTATTTGAATGTGTTACACTAGAATGGTGAAACTGAAATATTCTAGAATATAACACTGAGTAGTTTAGTAATGACCATAGCCTTCAATTTCCTCATCTACGAATCACAGAATTGAAGAAAGTACTCTCTGATCTTCCTTCAGTTTTACAAATGTATGCTTCCTTAATCATACTTTAGCAATGTTGTGTTTTAATTATATACCTGCATACACATAACAGAAAAACGCTGCATTCTTTGAAGAACATTTTATTTAAAAGGGCTCTATTGGAGAGTTTTAAAGGAAACAGAATCACAGATTTGAAGCATTCATCCACAGTGAGAATTTTAGCCTCTTTTAGTTATCTGTGTATTCAAAGCTAGAGGACTATGAATATTTGTCAAAACAGATGATTTGGGAAAACTCACCCTTAGCCCATGTTTGACTATTCAAAATCACAAAAATTTTGCCAAAAAATTATCATATTAATTGTGTGGTATGAAGAAGCCAATCATAAGAAATTAAGGTAGTAACTATACAGTTTAGTAAATACACATATTTTCCTTCCTTATTTGTCTTCCCAACAATTTATTCATATATTCTGCCTTAAAATTTCCTTTTACTACAAAACATGAGACTTTTGACTTCGGTGGCAGAAAATTCCAGGGAACAGGAATACAACATCTCAAAAACTTAAAACTAAGGAGATAATTTCATATCCTGATTTTCTGGCTGTCACATTTTCCAGTTAGAGGTAGACTATGTAACTTTTTACAAAGGGAGTATTTCTGGATTCTTAGTCTCCAGCATTAGTGATCCTGTCTCTTCTTTGAAGTTCTTGGAATAGTAAAAGGGTGATGCCCACAGTCCGATCCCTACTGCTTTACATCTGCTGTAATTCTGCCACTGTGAAAAAACTCCTTTGTCTGAATTTAAAATTTCACCTCTTCAGACTCTGATGTGTGGATGTTTGCACCCCACATGCTGGATACCAAGGCTTCACTTGCTTGTCTGCTAACTGGAGACATGGCATTTCTCCCCCATCCTGGACTCTCAGCTTCCATTTCATTTCTCACACACTTTCTGAGCATTAAAAATTGTTACAAATCAGTTATTCAGTAAATATGTATATCGAGTTCTTATAGCTCACCAGCAGAACATTTCTTTCTCTTTCTTTTCTTCCCTGTACCTTTCTTTCTTCCTTTCTTCTTTTTTCCTTTGTTTTTACTAACAAACACAAGGGCCTCACTTTTAATTTTTAATTTTAATTTTCTTAGAAAACATTTATAGTAGTATTTACTTTCCTCTTTCCTCAGAAAAGTTATCACCACACACACACACACACATATATATATATAGTGAATAGGTGGTGATCAATGAATAGGAGGTGAATATATATATATATATTTTTTGTTTGTTTTGTTTTGTTTTGTTTTGTTTTTCCCCTCATCAATATTGGACAGATGAGATCAGCAGCAGTTTACGAGCCACATATAGACATATAGTGACCACCTGGGGAAGCAGGACATTGCTTCTCCTTCCAGGTCTGCTAAGGATTTGAATTTGGGATTTGCATTTAGGATTAGAGTGAACAAGCAGGGTCTGTGGGTAACAAAAGTGGGAGGTAGGCCCTGATTTCTACAGCAGGATGTGATTGTCTTGTTTAAATAATTCTGTGGGCTGGCTGGGCAGTGAGACCCATTAGGTTCAAAACCAAATAAAATGTACTTTGTCCAACTGATAAGGCAAGTAGCTAAGTGGGGAGCATAAGCTAAGAATTCTGGTGTGCAGGGCATTGTTAGTGATCAAAATAAGTGGAAGACAGGGGAGGGGGAGAGATTAGACAGTGAGAAAAGTCAAACAGTGCTACGAGCCCAACAAAGTCTTGCCCTAGTCCACCCAGACTGTGCCACACAAGGTCCATCAGAATTTTCCTGTGGTGGGCTGACAGGCAAATAATGCACACGCCTCTTGCAGTCAGTTGTTGGACATGGGTTGCCCCAGGAAGGATGTGCCCTGGGCCAAGTCAGCTCTCTGTGCCTGAGACAAACCCTAAAAGAGTTGAGAGCAACATGATGAGCCCTTAAAACCCCTGAACAACTGGTCCTTCCTTGTAGGCTGAACTGGATGGTGCAACTCTGTCCAACACAATTTATTCTTTACACCACTTGGATCCATTTCATACACTTCGGACCAACCCCTTCAAGATGCCAGTAGGCCTCTCTTACTTAGGGAAACTTAGGAGAGAGATGAGTAATAGCGACAGTAGCTCCTGGCTTCTGCAGCTGCTTGCAGGGCCTTACTTGATGTTCATCACCTCCCTCCCCTACTATTCATCCCCACCTGCAGTTCCCATGTTTTATTGACTGATGACTTCCCCTTGAGTGTGACCTGAGCCCTAATTATTGTTGCGATTTTAAATTAAATTAAAATGTATGTAGATGAGAAAGAACATGCTATTTTTAAAAACTGGCCCACAAACATCTACACATGTATTTACTAGAATTCGAAGTTGTATTCAGACAGTAAAGAAATGTAGGGGAAATGGGGAAATATTCTCTAAAGCAAGGAAGGAAGGGTAGAAGGAAAGAAGGAAGAAGAGAAAAGGACCATCAGATATACTATGCTGTCAGAGTATTAATATATTGAAGCTTAACACGTGTAAGGTTGTTGAGTTTCTTTCCAACCACTAGGAGTTGCCTGAAAAATATCCATAATGTCTAGGCATTATGTCTCATACTCATCAAAAGTTTTGACATATTTTACATATCTAGTTTATTAAGTAGACTGAACATGGAAATGGAACTACAAAGTGACATTTAAGTCTTTTGATCTGGTCCTTAAATTCTCAGGAAAAGCGATTTAGTTTCCTTAATAGAAGCGTGCTCATTACATAAAGCCATGCTGAGAAGTGTTGGTGTATTTTTCCCATCCTCAATACTATATTACTGAATTCCACTGACAGTAAAGCATCTCCTGCTGTGACAAGTATTGATCTTATTTTTCCTTTGAGACTCCTAACAAGCCAAACTGTAGCTTCCTAAAATATTCAGCTGGAGCAGTGGTTTGTCAGAACTATAATTTAACAAAAATTTACTTTTATTTTCCTGGGGAAAAATAAAACACAATTAATATTCTCCATGTATTACTGATTACATAATTGCTTTATCAGCTAAGTGACTCAATGATCCAAGAATTGAAACCAAGATTATTACTCATTTTACTTAAGTATGTGTGTACTTTTGTCTAGTGAGAAAAATTGTCAGCATTTTCAAATATAAAAAAATAAAACTGAGGATACAAGTAAAACTGAGAAAGTTATATAGTTAAATCTACCACAAAATGATATTTTAATGTACACTTTTAAAGTTATTCTTATACACAAATATGTATGAAATTAGTCTATCTAAATAATAAGCAAGAAAATGTTTAAATATGTCCCTATTCCTAACTCATGCCATGTTTTTATGTAAATAAAAAGTGAATTGAAATCAGAGAATATATAGCATATTGTTGATTTGAGATTTAGTTATGACACTAACAGAAATGTGCAGATAATGATAGTCATAGTTTTTTAAAGTGCAATTTTTAATGACATTTGGTCAAAAGAATTGTTATAAAATAGGAATGTAAATGTTTGGGACTCTAGAAATTACTGTGTTATGTAACAAGCAAATAAATATATGACATGTTTAAAGACTATTTCAAATTTTGCAATGGAAATTTATCCATTAATGACATATTTCAATTGTTCTCAAATTTTATATCAATATGGTGCACTTTTGTGTTCAAATTTGTAAAGATACCCATATTAACTTTCATCTTTTTAAATGGCACTATGTATATAACTAAATCTATTGATTTGGTATTTAAGATACTCAGTAGTTAATGGGACCAAATATAGAAATGAAGTAATATCAAATGGATTCTTTAATCTTTTCATTCAGACGTTATGCAGCAACATTCTAAATACTAAATAGTCTACTTTTTAAAAAACACTTCAAAGAAATTAAAGGAAATAAAAAAAGATTGCATGATACAAGCAACCACAACCAATATCTAAAATACATAATATGTTTTAGGATACTTATACAAGGCTTTGAAAGACATTTTATTTATTTTAGATATATATTTTTAAACTATTTTCTTCTGATCCTTATGTGAAAATGTCATTCTCTGTCTTACACTCACAGATACAGGCTCTAAATTATCAATTTCTCTTTTACTGGAAATCATCTAGTGCACAATATATTTCCATCTTTTGAAGAAAATTCCCACTACTTGTTACATTTTCTGTAGAGACATGGTAACACCACACACTGGTTTGTTTTCATCCAAGGAAGACAATCTCAAGACTGGTAAGAGTATATTCATTTAATTGAGCACTGAAAATGCCAAATATTTATCATGAGAACAAACATATTTCCTTTCTTAATATAAGGGCTTGTAATTACAACTCTGACCCCTTAAGAATGGAATAAAACTGTATCCATCTGAAATAAAAAAATATAGGATCATCAGTTTTTCCCTTTCTGGAGAGTTTATAAGAGAACCTTCTTTGTCAATCACCTAAACAGATATTTGATACAACAAATAGTGTACCCACTCATATAACTGGGATTTATTCATTCACATCTCCTGTGAATTTTTGTTATTTGACAAATAAATATCAAAAACAATGAACTAAAAATCCCCTAAATTGACTAAAAATTCCAAAAACCCTAAATCCCACAGAAGAAAGGCAAAAGATTTATGCAGTCTTTTCATAGATCAAACTATAGCATATATTTCAGAGATCAGAAGATTTTTGACAGTTTACTTCCATTAAATTGTCACCAACACACATTTAACATAATGTTTCATCTACACACTCACATAAAATGCTTTAGACATCTCACTTATTACATATAGGAAAATTAGAAACACTATTTTCAACTACTACATGTCTGATTTTTCTAGTGATTCTTCATAGGTGGTCACATTTCTTCTTTGATGGGATTCCTAAATACAATTTCTGGCTTTTGGTGAATTTCCATTTTAATACAAAATCTTTTTGTAAGATTAGCAAAGTTTTTCAACATTTGCCAGATTAAGTAACAAAACTATTATTAGTTACTTAGGGAAGAGAATCATTTATAACAGTATCAAGTTTTTGCAGTGATTTCTTTTCCATTTTATAATTCTATTCTGAGGGTTATTTGATTTATGCAATCTTTGTTCCATGATTCTTCCTGCAGTATGTATATTATATATATATAATATATATTTTCAAAGCTGACATAGAATTTCATAGAAAGAACTTTTTTCTCCAATTATACACTAGAAAATGCATAGTGCCATTTGCAAATAAAAGTAGGTACTGAAATATTACATTAGGAGTTGTGTCAAAAATTCTCAGTCATAATATAAATTGGTCACAGGAATGGTAGTACATCGTGAATAATATAGACAATGATTCTGTAACGTCTTCCTATGTTGACAGATAGTAACTGCACTAGTTGGGGTGAACATTGAGTAATGTGGATAACTGTTGAATTACTGTGTTGTACACCTGAAACTAATATAAGATTGTATACTAATTATACTTTAATAAAAATAAGTTTATGCATGCCTTTAAAGTCCATCTATAAAATAAATAACATATGGGATTATATATGTGTGATTATATAATATGCAACCCATTATTTATCTTGTCTCTTTTAATGTAGAAATATAAATTGAGTTTATTATTCTAATTAAGTAAAATATATTTCTTAATATTGTATTATCCATTGTTCTAGTCAAAATAAGAATTTCTCCTTCATTTAGTTACTAATTACAGGTGATTTTTAATGATCTTATCAAAGTTACTTCTTAAAAACAAGTACAGCCACAGCACAAACATTGAATGTCTGAAAGTTTTTCAGAGTTATGCTGATTTAACTTCATTTTCTAAAAAGGAAGATAATGGAAAAAATCATGGTGTAATAAATTTCCAATCATGTCGCATTCATCATTCAATTACTGTATTTTCAGTGTAAAAAGTAAAAGTATCCTTAAAATAGTTTCAGGTTATATTTATAACTAGTATTTTTTCATTAAATTAAATGATTTTAGAAATATAAATTCCGATATGGAATGGAAAGTCCAAAGAAAGTATCACATGGATAGTTCTCTCCTTTGGTTTTATATAACTAAAGTAATCGCCCTCCATTCACACTTTTCTCTGAGCCAGTCACAGACACTTCTGCCTGTTTGCCCGCCTTCAGGCTACTGTACTGATCACCCTTTTCCTGGAGGTGTTTGCAAAGATATCTGGAAGAAACTCCACATGAAAACAGTATGGACAACTACCAGGTAATACAGCAACATAGTAATACTAGTCTGTCTTTAGATATTAGTTTTAAGGGATATTTGACCTGTGTTATATGGAAATTCAACAGAAATATAAAAAACATGTTGAAACATGTTTTGATTTTATTTAATGGCTTTTACTTGACTTTACTTAATTATAAACAGGCTGACTGGACAAGGTCCTGTACCAAGTCCTATAATAGCATTAAATTATTTCCATACTTTAAGTAGCAATTTAAGCTATTACTTTTATCTATATTTTTATCTAAATGATGGATCAAAAACATAAACAAAATTCATTCTTATTACAACTGTTGAAACTGAGAAGTTTAATGAGAGCCAAGTATTCATCAAATGCAATGTGATCAGATCTCCTTATATTTATCAAATCATGGCTTGGCTAATAGTAATGATTGTACTAACTTTTAAAAAAGAAATTACTACATGGAGACAATTGGTTAAATATTTTACATGGAGTATTAATGTTTATTTCTTATTCCTAACCTATGTAGAGTAAGATGAATTTCCTTCCCTGGAGCAAGTGTAATGTGGTATTTTAATTGCTATATTTGCAAAGCTCTAGGTAGTTACTTAATACTGCATCACAAATGGATTTTGTAAATACATATAAAATATTATGACCAATTGCCTTTAAAATAAATTCAGTTGTATACTGAGTTGTGTCTGTGTATATTTTGTGAAATTTCCTAGATTCCTAATTGGAAGTATATAAATGGAACTAAGGGATAGTCAAGTTAACTATACAAAAATTTAGATGTTCTTTTGATATGTCCTACCCTTTCAGTTTCCATCTCCAACTGGAGTTAAAGTTAACATTACAAAACACATTGAAAGAGAAGAGAGAGTGTTGAACAATGAGTAAGTAAACCTAAATAAGGACAAAAGAGATGCAATGAATAACTACATGTTTTTATAACTCTTTTCATTTAATATGGAGTAAATTGTGCAAGCACCTACTTTGTTGGGTAGCATTATCCAGGAGAAATCTAGAAGATTCAATTTGCTACATGACAAATTTGTCAAATTCATTTAATGTCTCTCAAAACAATATTGCATAAAGACTACATGTCAATTATATTTTACTTTATTTTTGTTAATTTCTCAGCTATCTTTAAAGACATTTAAAATGTATTCATGTGTAAGTTGTGGAAAATAAACCATCACATATCAGCTGAATTAATATTCATTTTTTTAGAAAGCTGACACTATAAAGCATGCAAAGTAACCAAAACAAATGTGTGTAGCAACTGATCTCTAAATGGCTTACATTTATTTTCCTTTAAAAAAGTGAATGGAACTGACAAACCATGGGTCAAAACATATATGATGAAAGACAAATATACTTTAGTGTTTGAGCAACAAATTCTGGAATTATCCACCTAGATTTGAATCTGGCTTCTTCAGTTCACTCTGTTTACTTAGGCAATTACTAGACTTCTCTATGTCTCATTTTCTACACTTGCAAAATGCAGATGATAATAGTGTTTACCTTGTAATCATGTGTTAAGAATTAAATAAGTCTTGGAAAGTGTTTAGAACACAGCTTGGCATGAAATCAGCATTTGTTATTATTATATAATTGATAATAGGAAAAACAAAAATGCCCACCAAAATATTATACTTTGATTAAAAAATGATTCAGTTTCAATTCATTAAAGGATTTGTAAAATATATTTAGAATTCCAGGTCTGATACTCCTAATTCTTGATACTATCACTGACTTACATTATTCTCACCTATTTAGGGGAGAGTTTTAATCCTTTGTTAAAATCTAAAACATAAAATGAAATCTATATCATCCAATATGTTTGTTTATTATATAAATAATTATTTTAATTTTTTAACAAATACCATTTTAAGTACTATATCATTGTAAAAATGTGTTTAAGTTTTGTTTTAAAGCTTCAATTAAATTGCATCTCTCTGGATACTTGCACACATATAAATATGTATATATTTAAAAAATTCATATTCAAATGTTAGAATTATATTATTGTAAAATACAGCATTTTCAGTTTCCTCAATGCTATTTACCAGCCAACATTTTTTATTAAAAAAGTAGTCTTACTCAATATGCTCTGCTATCACATTCATGTATGTATATATAGATCACTCCTCATCCTTTCATTTGTCTGCATTCATATTCATTACGTTCACTTTTGCGTATGACATGAGACTCTATTTTGACTAATTTTCACTTAACCCCTTTGTAGCTGAAATTTTTCTCTATGAAATCCCCAGAACTGATCCCCACAGCCTCTTATTTTGTTACTTCATTACCTGTTACTGAAACAGAAGGGCCCAGTTAGAGCTTCAATATGTTATTGAAGTCTACCTGAAAATTCACTTTTCTATTTATATTTCATAAATACCACAAGTCTGGCTTCTGCTCTATGATTATCAGTCAAGAAATGATATCAGAAGCTCATAATGTGTTGTAAGGTGATATATTAATTCACATTTACAGTCTGAAGTCAGATTCTTTAGTTCATTTTGTTTTCTCAGAAAGGACACTACCTCTTCTCTAGCCATTCTTACACATACTCTTCAGTTTTTTAAATTACTGAGATGACATTTTCACATATTCTGTTCTCTGCATGATTTTCCATCACATTCTTAACTAAAACTTTCTCAGCAGAGTGGAAGGAGTTAATACAAATGCTTGTGTTATCACTGCCAATTCAGAAGTTATCAAAACTGTCAAGGTCATCAAAACAAGGAAAATCTGAGAAACTGTCCCAGCCAAAGGAGTCTAAGGAGATATGGCAGCTAAATGCAATGTGATATTCCTGATGAGATCACAGAACAGAAAGAGCACCTGAGGTGATACTAAATAAGTCTGAAAAAAATAATTACGATGTACCAATATCAGTTCATTTAAAAAATCATTTAAAATATTGGGTGATGCTCTCTCCTTCCAATTCATAGACAAAGCTACAGTACCACCGTTTGATTTCTCAGTAGTCGTCAAAATGATTGAATGTGTCTTCTGCTTAGTTTCTGTGATACTTTTTTTGTGTGTGAGATTTCAACCTCCCTAAGCGGTTCTTTCTGGCTTGCTTTCTGGCTTCACCTCCCTTTCCCAAACAAATAATTAGTAATTGGTTTCCTCAGGAATTCAATGTGGATTTTCTACTTTTCTGTCTCTATCTCCTTAAAAGATATCTTTAAATAGCATGATATAAATAATATACATATTCTTATGACACAAAATCTATATATCCAATTCAAACCACATTGTTTTTTGCTTTCAAAAATCACAGATAGAAATCTTATAAGGATGACTGCAATACAGTAATGTGTCCAAAGCAGAACTGCCAATTTACTTTCCAAAATCTTCCTTTTTTCTAAAAACATATTGGCATAATCAGAGTAAATTTCATATCAGCAGCTTACTTAGTTACTCCTCCCAGAAACATTCAATTAATGTTTAGTATCCTTTTCCCTCACCACCCCACACATCAAGTCTGCCAGCATGTTATGACATTTTATCTACCTACAGCTTTCCATCTTTCTTGACACAACCTTAGCCCAGATACTGTCATTTCTCTCCTTGACTGCTGCAACAATCTCCGAAGAGGTTTCTGGGTTGGTTGTTTTTTTCTTCCAATTTTGTCTCCTCCCATCCATTTTGTGTGTGTGTGTGTGTGTGTGTGTTTATTAAAGTATCGTTGGTATACCCTCTTATGAAGGTTTCACAAGAAAAACAATGTGGTTACTACATTCACCCTTATTATCCAGTCTCCCCCATACCCAATTGCAGTCACTGTCCATCAGTGTAGTAAGATGCCACAGAGTCCCTACTTGTCTTCTCTGTACTACCGTGTCTTCCCCGTGACCCCACACACACCATGTGCACTAATCATAATACTCATCAATCCTCATATCCCTCCCTCCCCACCCGCCCTCCCACACCCCTCCCCTTTGGCAACTGTTAGTCCCTTCTTGGAGTCTGTGAGTCTACTGCTATTTTGTTCCTTCAGTTTTGCTTCATTGTTATACTCCACAAATGAGGGAAATCATTTTGTATTTGTCTTTCTCTGCCTGACTTATTTCACTGAGCATAATACCCTCTAGCTCCACCCATGTTGTTGCAAATGGTAGGATTTGTTTCTTTCTTATGGCTGAATAGTATTCCACCTCTTTATCCATTGATCTGATGGACACTTAGGTTGCTTCCATGTCTTGGCTATTATAAATAGTGCTGCAATAAACATAGGGGTCCATATGTCTTGTTAAAAATAAATGTTTTAATTTAGAATAATTTTAGAATTATGGAAGAGTTGTGAGGATAGCAAAGAGTCCTGTGTACTCTTCACCAATTTTTCCCTGTATTAACATCTTACATTAGTGTGGTGCATTTGTGAAAATTAATAAACCAGTACTGAAACATTACATTACCTAAATCCCATCCGTTGTTCATATTTCCTTAATATTTTACCTGATGTCCCTTTTCTGTTCCAGGATTACATACAGGATATCATATTATAGTTAAAAATCACATCTCCTTAGGCTCCTCTTGGTTATGACAGTTTCTCAGACTTGGTTTTTGATGACCATGATGGTTGTAAGGAGTACCTTTCAGGTATTTTGTAGAACTTGCTCCAACTGGGACTATCTAGCATTTTTCTCACATTTATACTGGAGTTATGGGTTTCAGGGAGGGGACCACAGAGGTAAAGTGAAATTCTCATCACATCATATCAAGGACACACACTAATATGACATAGCATTATTGCTGTTAATCGTGAGCACCTGGATGAAGTAGTGTTTGTCATGTCTCTCCACTTTGAGATACTTGTTTTACTCCCACTCCAAGCTGTACTTTTTGGAGAAAGTCAGTATGTGCATCCCACATTTAAAAAATGGGAGGTTATGTTTCATTCCTTAGAAGGCAGAATATCTCCATCAATTACTTGGAATTTTTCTGCATAGGATATTATTCAATTATCCCCCATTCATTCACTTACTCAATCATTTAACTGTAATAGACTCCTAACTTAACTCCTAAAACTGGTTATTTTTGCACTTAGTTTCAAAAATTATTTTTTAAATAAATGTAAGGGAATAACTCCTCTTCCAAGAATGAGACACTTTAGTGGCTCCCCAGTTGAACCCATTATTTACCATACACTGCTCTCACTTTCAACTGTCCATTCATCAGGTTGAAACCTGGCACTATTTTTCATCTTCCTACTAGCATTTTTTTTTGCCCATAATAATTTCAGCATGTCATTTGGTTTACTTGAATACTGTTCAGGCCACTCTGTCTATCACCCCTAAATATCATCTTTCTGGGAATTATTCCCTGGCCTCAAGTATGCCAAGTATTCTCTTTATGTGCCAAGATTCCTATGACAAGCATAAATTATTTTCTTTTTCACACATTAACATACCATTTTCTATGGATGAGCTACCAATAATGTAATTGAAAAACTGACTAGTTATTTAATTTTTAGTCTTAAAATGCATTTTTTACTTTTGAAACTATTCTCATATCATACATGTAGGTAAAATTATAGCCTTAAGAATATTATAAATATGAATATTAAGTGTTTTATATAAAAGAGGAAGATCCTTGCTGAATTTTGGAATTTTTAATTGATGTATCTTTCTTTTCCTGCAAATTGTAAATTTCCTTATAATTGTATGCCTAATTCAAGAGTACTTTAAGATTTTGAGGGTCTTAAGTTTTCCTTCAAGGATAAAACGACATTTGGTTACTCTTCACTTGGTCCTATTGAACAATAGTCAGTGAATGTAATATTCTCAGAAATGGTATCTCACGTTGAAATTGTCAAAATTTCAAGTAGGCTATCTTTTCAAAGTTTACAAAAGAAAAAAGAGAAAGAACAATACCATAATTGAAATGAAGTCTCTATTTCCATTCCAAAAATGTGCACATATATAAAATGTTCTATAATTGTACTGGAAACAAGCAAAATGAAAAGCTTGTGTAGGTCAAGATGTGACACAAGAAAAGTTAAATCTGTTTTGAACAGTTATATTTTTTTCTTTATTCCACGTGGAAAAAGTGTAATCAAGGGAATTGAGGTTCTTTCTTTCTTCCTGCTCTTCTTCCTTCCTCTTTCACTTCATTCTTTGTCCTTTCCTCCCACCTGGCTGCCTTTCTCCCTGTCTCATTTAAAGAAAGACCATTGTTAACTGCAGATTTAAGATAAGTTTGAAGCCTAAATATTCAGTTCCAACTTCATACACATTGTTCTTGGTGTTTTATTGTATACATTCCTTTTTGGGTTTTTTTGTTTTGTTTTGTTTTGTTTTGATAAATGTAAGTATATAAAATTAAAAAAATGAAAATATAGTTGAAGGGTTTCACTGATACAGTGTCCTTATTCTGGGTATTAAGGAAATTTAGTTATTTTAAAATGTCAAGGCTAAAAACACTTCCTGTAAATTCAGCACAAGTGTAGAATGCCCTTGATTTATTGAAAATGAATCATTTCTTTATTAAGGAAAACATCAGTACCCTTCGGGAAATCAAGATAAGTGTTTGAGGCTGTGGTCTTCAGTATCTAAATTTAAGAGGCTTACATATATATGTATGGTGATGTGAAAGCTGAGCATACTGAAAATTGAAACACAGGGGAATCACTTATCCATGCCAATGACAAACTAGAAAATACCATGAAATATTGCACAGATAGCATCAGCCACCAATTTATACTCACTCAAACCTATAACCTGAGATTTAGGGTTATTCTGCCAAAGCCAAGATAACACAGGATATTTTGGTCTACTAGAATCCCAGCTCTCTCTCTTTTAACCTTTATTGACAAGAAAAATTATAAAGTTACACAAGTCCATGCTTTATTTCATAATAGTTGACTCTCAATTTTGCTCCCTTTTTCTCTACAGGGTTTCTCATTGAGCATGTTACATTTTTGTAATGTCTTCTGTTATGCCTTATTATTTATTGCTAGTTTAATTTGAGAAGCCAAGCTATAACTTGGCCAGGGAAACAAGAAGCAGCAGCATCAATGTCAGAAGAGTAATGTGGGATGAGGCGAAGACATGATGTGGAACTGAGTGAATCCAATAGAATTTTGACAGTAATAGAGACTTTATGTGCAATAGTGTAGTTAACTGACATAGGATTTCAGCTTCAGAGACTTATTCTCCAAATCCCTACTGAAGTAACCAAAGCAGTGGTGCATGACCTGCATGTACAATTCAGCTATGGGTTGAAAAGCAAACAGAGAATAATTCCTTTAGGTTATGTAAAGCTAAATGGCTTATAATGAAGCTGGAAGAATATCTGGCTACATCTTAATAGCCAAGGACATTTTTGTTATTATTTGTGATTTAAAGTGAGATGTCATTCCCAATGACATTATGACAATAAAAATGATGCTTAAAATTCATCAGGGGCCTTAGTTAACATATATATAATTTTTAGTAATGAATCTTTATCTATTCTTAAGGAAAACAGGATGAACTGTATATCCTTGTAATATTTACTGAGCATATTTAATGATTTGTTGCTCTGTGCTATTGTTAGTATTTCATTGCACCTTCACAACACTGAAGTTATTTCATGAACATTTAACAGATGGAGGATCTGTAACTTAAAGGGTTAAATGACTGCAAAAGGTACAATTAAAAAGTGATTAAGCTTGCATACAAACTGCATGAAAATGCAACTGTAGAATTGGTGATTATTAATTTAGTATACATTAAAACATCTACATTTTAATTGGACCTTATATTAAAGTAATTTGTAAGCAATAGATAACCAGATAATATAGCTGAAGGGTCCAAAATAACCCTGATTTTTAAAATGATGCCATAGTATGCTATTTTCATACTGAAAAGTAGGAAATAAATTAAAAATATGGAAATAATTTTTAGGCAGGCATCCACCTTTGGGATACATTTTGAATTTGCAAATTTTAGCTAAAAAACAGTATTTAGGTAGTGTGATTCTTCTAGTTCTTGGACAAGCTGGACTCAGCACAGAACCATAGCTGAGAAGGGAATTCAGCAATCCTAACTCCATGTTGTACCCAGATATTAGGTGTCAATTGTCCTTGTGGTGAAAGAGCATAGTGCCAGACCTAAATAAAATCAAGCCAAAACAAAAACACAAAAAAAGATCATTCAAATAAGCCATCTACCTAAATTGGAGAAAGAACATTATTAACCAAGGGACTGAGAAAGATACATGGAAAATTTAAATAAAAAAATAGTAGAAGTGAAAAAGGGATGCAAAACCAGGTGATGTCCTGGGAAAACAGAAGGTAGTTCTTGCCGGTGTTTGAATTGCTAAACCAGAGCAGGCTGAACTTATACACAGATCCTGACTACTATTTGGCATGGGATCCATGACCTCACCACTTGCAGGTAGAAGTTGATAGACAACTTTAAGGTACATATTTTTGACAATATGGTTGCATGCAATTGTGAAAGAGAGACTTCCCAGGTTCAGAAACTTGAACTGGGCACATCACCACTATTTCAATTCATTACAGTCAAGAATTTAATGGATGCATCCCTGCCTCATGATATTTACTTAAACTTCACTAACCCAAAGAATTCTGTAAGTTACTCTACTCTAGATGTTCAACCTCAGATTTATGCAGCCCCTTAAGTATGTGGGCCTACAGTTTCATTGTCTCTTGAGTCCCCTGAACTGCTGATTTCATGTACATTTTATATTTCATTGATCAGAACTTAAATCTCAGCACCATTTCCAATTTCAACAAAAAATAAAAATCACCCAAAGGAAGAATTTATGCATTTAATAGATTTAATAGTATTTTGCCAAAGGAGCTGTACCTTTTTTTTCCCATCTTCACTATTCAGAGCAATTAACTCTCCCTGAGTTCAACTCAAGGAATAGCATTATCTCTTGAACAGGAAATATCTTCCAGAGAAGACCACTCTGTTAGACAGTTTTGTATATAGCTGAGGTTGGAACTGCTGAGTCTCAGGTAGAAGGTACGTATGACGGAACAAGGAAAGATAGAAAGGTCCAACTTACATCATATGGTCAAAGGTAGCCATCTATCAGTTTCTAGCACATCTGGTGAAAAGCCAGACTATGATGTCTATTAAGATATGTTTATCTCACATAGACTTCTATTCAGCTTGGCCTCTTGTGCTTAGAACACCAGTATAACATTTTGCAAGTTTTAATAAATGTTTCAGAGCCTCTTGGGGTCTAATGAACTGCTAGTATATCAATTACAGTACTGCTGACACAAACATATTGGGGATGAAAAGATGAAATTATTTATTAAAGGGAGTATCCTGGGTAAAGATATACAGTGAGATATAAGTAAATATCAGGATGATAAACTGGATTGGCAGTGTTTTTAATAAGAGGAGAAAAACTGGAAAAAGTTATTGACTTCTTTGCATAATTTTATTATTTGTATTATTTAGAAATATTTAGTCACCAAGTATATCTTCCATATACTAGTACTCAGTAAATAACTTTTAATTTACTATTACTTTTTAAATAACTGGTAATGATTGGGTGCAACATGGAGGGAGCCTGCCTTGTTCTCTGGTTTAAAAGGTGAAGGCATGCCAGAAGCTGTCATAAATATGAGACACCAAAAGTCAATGAGGACTTCTTCAATGTTCTCAATGTTCACAATAGACAGTTTAGGATGTTTTACAGTGCAAACATATTTTTATGCACACCGAGATAGCTGTACTATCATCCATCACAAAGTTTCAGAATTCAACACAGAACAAGACTGCCGCTAAATGTGTGTCACATCCGGTTGAAGCTGTTTTGTGCATGTGTTCATGCACTGGAGATATTTTGTGCATGCCTATACTTTTTTTTTCTTCAAGTTGTAAGTAAGGCTAGAGAAATTAAACATTTCTGTTTGATTATTTTAAGGATGTTGTCTCACCTGTTTCATTGTCTGATGCTCTGGTTTCAGAGATAAATTGCTTGTGTGCAGATTTACTTTTGCTGGTACACAGATATAGTTAAATATCTTAGATGTGCTGATTCCTAGACAGAAGCAAGAGTATGTCTGTGCCTACCATTGTCTATGCCAGAACTTCTCTGTTAAGTTTAAGTTATCCGGACAGGTGTAAAAACATGTGGGCTGCTGATTTTTTGGAAGTGGGTTGCCTGTTCCCTCTCCATTATCCAGATTTTAGAGATAAGCTGTTCAACCAGAATATTATCTGCCTGGTACTAACCATGCATCTTCTTGAGATGTGTCAGCTATTCAAAGTCATGGCTGCTCACACATCAGTCATAGGCCTTTTTCAAGATACTTCCTCTGAACCTCAAAATTGGCATGTATGAACCAGTTCTCATTCTCAAAATATATATTTGATTTACAAAATGGTTATTGTCCTAGATATGCAGATTATTGGGTTATATTTCTGAAGCTGCTACTGACAGGAGTATAGGGAGTCCAAGGTATGAACCTGTTTTCACAAGTGTTTATGCTGAGTCAAAAAGCTTTAAGGTATCACTGTTTCATGACTACTTCTCATGTTCTCTTCCACATAATTTTTATACTTCATGGCTCAGAATAAAGGTCATTTATTTATTTGCATGAAATACTCCCTGAAGAACCCAGTCAGAATTCATTAACCTCTCCTCTACAGTTCGCTGTCTATATACCATGTGTTTACACTCATTCCATAGCCCTTATCACATTCTTACTGGTATATTTATTTGATATATTGGCCTCTTTTTGCCCTCCCATTAATTTAGTAGGTATTTACTAAATAATCAGCAACCATAAACCATTACTTTACAAGTTACAGCAATATTGCCAGCTGATTTTCTACTTTCCCAGTTCTAGTAATATTACAACCTGTTTTCAACTGCTAATTTAAAAGGTCAAACTTATTGTTTACATATAATGCACATGTGAAAATGAAATTGAACAGTTGTAACTCAGTTGTAAACTATGAAAATACCATGATTTCTACAGAATTCATATATTTAGTCAATGTAATCTGCATACATGATACAGACTGTTCATCGTGGCAACCTTTGGCTCATAATTTTTAAAGAAGAAAAATAGACTTCTGAAAGTAATATCATGTCCAGGAATGACATAGATTATTTAATAAACAATAAAAATGTAGATATTAAGAGATATAATTAATTACTATATTCAGGTTATAGAGAAAATTTAGGCTTCACTTAGCATTTATTTAAATGAAAGAAAAAAATGGAAGGAAGCAAATGCTCCTACTTCCAAATATTAAGTAATACACATTTATATAGCGTTCAATAAATGACTGACAGCCTGTGGTTTTATACGGTGTAAATTAAGAAAACTTGCTTGTAAATCACCCCTGCAATGCTGCCAGGGAACCTACTGCAGTGTAGATCATGTCTGTTCTGAGTGAGGAGCCCTGCTAATGACCCTGGGGAGTGAGAAAACAGCACATTCAAAGTCATTTTTAGACCATATTAAACTGTCAGGTAGGCAAACGGAAAGGTTACAATGCATCTAAAAATATTACAGAGATTGAAAGTTAAAAAAATGTAATAAAAAGGAGTTTCAATCTGGAAAAATGCAAAGTAATGCACCTGTGAAAAGCAGTTATTTAATCAATAAAATCTGGGTTGTGTTGGTTCTGACAGTGCTAATGAACAGCAAACTCGTGAAGTCTGCAATGTTGTAGGCAATGTTATTTTGGGCTGCATATAATACTACCTTCTTTGAAAAGCTCCATGTGTATTATTCCCATTATATCATTAAGTTCTAAATTCCCTTGTAGAATAAATATAGAGTATGTTAAATTAATAGAGGTTACATGACTTACTTATGCCCATAGGACTTGAAATACCCACCTTTCTACTAGCTTTATTCCCTTTGATATAAAAATAATGCACCATAACAATTTTCACTGTGGAATATGAATATAAAATGTTTAGTTTATCATTGTATTTCTAAGGTTTGGAAATACTGAGGGATTATTTTAATTGTGTATGCTAATAAGAAGAACTACAAAGTAGGTATTATTACAATACAATTATTTCATTTCTTACTGCTTTCTTAAAATATTCCTTTTTGCACTCCTTTTTAGTCTTTTATAATACAGTTTAAAATATATGTAGACACCTGGGTGTAGATGTAGATATACAGCTATATCTATATGTCTATCTATATCTATCATACAAAGAGAGGGGATGAGAACCAATATGCTCTTTGCTAATGTAATTAGAAGTGTATTTTGTGGTATGGCTATTATTTTAAATATTTTGTTGAATTATGGAATAGAACATAAGGGATATTCTAGAACTCTGTTGAAACATGTGGCCTATAGTCTAGTGATATAGAATGTAATATCTTATTGTTTTTATATAATCTTCCCTCTCCCTGAATTTCTGATTTTCCTTTCTATTGTACTGTGTGCATTTTTGTAAAACTCCAGCCTTTTTTTAGAACTAAGCAGCATGTGAAAAATAGTGGAAAACAGTAATAGCTAGGTAAAAATATATATAAAGGTCCATACACTACTGCATATATATATGTGTGTGTGTGTGTATATATATATATATATATATATATGCAGGCTGCCTTTTTATTGCTATGTTTTATTATTATTTTTTTATGTTTCATTTTAATCAAATCCTATTTCAGCATCATTTTAGATTTTGTCTAAGCAGTTCTCTTCATAGTGAGCTTTCACATAATTTTTTATATTTTAATTTTTTTCTATTAAAATCTACCAAACGCAGAGGCTGTTTCAAATAGTGGTTGCTTATAAATCCCGTAATTACCCATTTAATATTTCCCAGTCATGATGACCTCTATAGTTCTACAAAAACATTGAAAGCAGGAGGATATGCCTTACTCACAACTTCAGAATTTTGCATGGGCTACTCTGTGTTCCCGGTGTGCCTCTTCCAGCTCTCCTCCAACACCCACACTTTTTCATTTGATGTCTCCTCTTCCTTAAGTACACACATTAATGTCACTCTCCAAGAGAGGACTTCCACTTTGCCTGCTGCACTGTTATATTTCATATCATGCTGCTTGGTTACTTATAGAACAACATATAGCATATGCCATAATATCAAAATATGCATTTATTTGCTGAATATATCATTTTTTGCATGTATTAAGGTTTGTTGAGATGAAAATTTAGGTTTGACTATCATAATAATCAAAGAAGGTAATAAAGAAAGAAAGAGTAAATAGTAAAATTAGTCACAGTTGCTACATGTTTCTTTAAAACAACATGACCATTTTGCAATTGGTGTCAGAATCAATTTCAATGGAAAATAAATATAAATGGAAAACATGTATAAAACAAAATGTGCCTCTGAATGGTCATGATCTAAGATGAAAACTAAACAAAAACATCATACAAAAGTAAACCTTTGCAAATTCCTCAGCTAAAAGTTACAGAGTGAACACAATGACTGATAAATAATAAATTTTGTGTAGACTAAAACTGAAAGATAGTCCCACGTTTATAATACTATTTCTTGCATTTAGTTTCATAGTGTCATATAGCTGGATCTCAAATTACTCTAATAGCTCTGCTGTGGGTTATAACATTGTATTGTATAATAAGAGAGAACTTTTTTATTTTAGGGAATATGGCAGACAAGAGTAGAAAACAGTTTTGGCAGAGGACTTGAAAGTGAAGAGTAAAATACACAAACATCATTTTAACTGTACAGCTGAAACTTCAAAATCATAAACAAAATCACTAGGCACTGAAACAAAATTTACAACATGAAAGTGTGGTGTGCTCTTTGGGGAGTTTGTCAAATTTGATATCCGTGAAGATGGGATTTTATTTGACATGCAAGGAAATAGTGCCAGTTACAGTGTTGGACTTCTGAACCCAGCATAAATATAGAATTCCCCAAATAATAAGCCATCAATAAAAGTATGGACCAGAAAAATCAATCAATGTTTATTAAAGGTTAAAAATATAGAAACTTGTCTCCTGGGGCTAGACACTCAAGGCAACCAGCCAAATACTTGCCCTTAATAATTAATAATTTGTGGCCTGCCTACAGATGGAATGGTTATACAAATTTCACTTTTTCTCTGGTCTAGTAAGTTCTAAGCCAATCAATTATTATTTTAAAAAATTGTCTCTGGATGGTAAGACTCTTTGTTACCAGGTAGTTATAAATATTTTCTGAAAGAACCAAGCTTTAGTTAAATCCTCTGGGTTTCCCCCCAAGTAAATCCTTGTAGAGGAAAATGAACTGACAGCCAAAAATTATACCACACAATTAGAGACACCATGGACAATCAGAAGCAAAACAAAACAAACAACAGAAAAGCACATTACAGTTAGAGCCACAGGAAATTAAATTAGATACTGATAAAACACAATATGTGTGATTTAACACCAGGTAAAGAAAGAAAAATCAAAAATTCAATCAGAGCAAAAATCAGTTGATTTATAAAGGCTACAGACTTCCTTATAGTGAAAAGAAGTATGAAGGTTAAGAAGTAATACCTTGGAAATGCTGAAAGAAAATAGCCTGCAACCTCACCTCTTTTAACAAGCTAAATTATTACTGAGAACAATATTTAGGGGGCATTTTTAGTCCTACTATACCTGAGAAAATCTGCAACCAGTAGATTCTCAGGGAATCAGTTTATAAAGGAGATATTTCAGGAACCATGCAAATGAATCCAAAAGGGAAAACTTACAATCAGAAGTGAACCAATATTAAACAACAAGGAAATAACCAGTTTTTGGTTGGTGGGATTAAAATAATAGAGACACCAAATCTTTTTAGTTAAAATCTTCAGTAGTTTTTGTATTCTTCAGATGGCCAAAAAATATTTTTTTCCTTTATATGTAAATCTAAAATATCCATAAGCACATAAAGACAAAAGTACTAATCTGGAATGTATAGATTATTTATTTTATTTCCCCCTGTATTTGCATATTTATTGTGAAATTTAACTTTTTTAAGTGCCTATATTAAAGAGTTCAATATATCCTTAACTTATAAAAACCTAGTGTCAATTTGACCTTACTACTATGAACAATGTGAGCAATGAGAGTTCTTTTACTTTGTCTGCTCTTCTCCCAACAGATGTGACTTTTTACAGTGTTTCGGGGTGCTGTGTGTGTGTGTGTATGTGTGTGTGTGAGTGATGGTTAATTTTATGTGTCAGTGTGGCTAGGCTACTGTGCTCTGTGTTTTAAACAGTAGTGTAGATTTTGTTGTGAGGATATTTTTTAGATGTAATTAACATTTATAGTCAGTTGACTTGATGTAAAGCAGATTACTGTCCATAATGTGGGCAAGACTAATGCAATGAGTTGAAGACCTTAATATCAAAGACAGATTCCTCAGTGAAGAAAGACTTCTTCCTCAAAATGCAGCATAGAAATTCTACCTAAATTTCCAGCCTGCTGGCCTGCCCTGTGGATTTTAGACTCAAGACTACAACTCTTACCTTATTTTCCAACCTGCTCTCCTGACCTACAGATGTCTGATCTTCTAGCTTCCCAGTTTCATGAACCATTTCCTCAAAATCTGTCTTCTCTCTTTCCTTTCAGTTCAGTTCCTCTGGAGAACCCTGACTAATACAGTGAATGCATATATACATACATTTTTTATGTATGGGATCTCTGAAATATTATTAGTGTTGTTTTATGCAGTTCAAAAACATTAGATTTATTCACACATCACTAATCATGATTACTAATTAATTATTGTTAATTATTTAATTATTGCATTAGAATTTATTTTTTTACAAATTTTTTTTAGTACTCCAATTACTATTTCTTTTTTAAACTTCCAAGTTGTTGCTGAAATTTTTCTCTTTTTTCTAACAGCTCCAGTTGGGGAATGGTGTTTCCAGCCCAGGGCGAGTTCCCTATGAATTGTATCAAATCAAATTAAGTCAAAGGAAGGACAGGTTGGGAGGAAGGCATTTATTTCTTACAGCTGGCTCAGGTAGCTAGCCAGGCCCTGCACCGTCCATCCCCTCCAGCCACAACACACTCTCTTGGCTCCCCTGACACACCCCTTCCAGAAGGAGCTCCATGGGCAGGTCCCTAGTCACTGGTAAACACCAGACCAATTAGGAAACAGGAAAGGAGGGAGGGAGAGAATAGCCTTTTTCTCTCCACCTCTTTCTCCAGATCGACTGGAGGCTCTGATGTGGTAAACATCCATTGGTATGTAACTAGACTAAGGCCAGGCAGGAAATTTTGGGTGAAAACTTCCATTTATCCCTGAAATATTATGCCTGAAAAAGTTTACCCCTACCCATTTATATTTGAAACAAATTGCACTTATTTTAAACACTTTATCTAGTAAGTGCATGGTGTGTGCTTCCTATGTAATTTTTTAGTGTATTTTTTGTCTTGATTTTTACTGTTTTTTCCTTTAGTATTTAATTAATACTTTTCCAAAATACTATGTAATTGATATAATATTTTCATGTTACAAAATGCATAGATCTTAGATTTATAATTTAATGCCTTAGTCACATTCGTATGTCTGTGATTTTAACATACAAATCAAGATGTATAACTTTTCCACCAACACACAAAAGTTCTCTAGACATATTAATCCAAACACACACACACACACACACACACACACACACACACACACACACACACAAACGGGCAACTCATAGCCAAATATTTATAACCAAATATAAAGAGGAAGTATATGAAATTAAGGAAATATAGTGAAAGCAACTGGCAACATTTAGGAGGGAGGAAAAACTGTAGAAAAATGATAAGAGTGACAGCTACTTCTCACTGGAAAAAATGAAAAAATATTAGAAAATTCTGAAAAAACAAATATCTACAAATTCATTCTATATTCTCCAATTATTTCTTTAAAATTGGGGTGATATAAACATACATTGGATAAAGAAAAGCTGAAAGAAATTGTTGCCAGCAGACCCTTACTATAAGAAATGCTAAAGGAAGTTCTTCAGGCAGACCAGAAAAGATATTAGATGGAAACTTTGCTCTACTGGGGAAATGAACAGTATCAGAAATCATAAATATGTGGATTAATAGAAATAACTTTTTTGTTTTTTTCTCCTAATTTCTCTTAAGAGAAATCTTTAAAGGACAAATAATATATGATATGGTTTATACAATGGAGAAGTAAATTATGGCAACAGTACCACAGTACTAGTAATGCTAAAATACTACAAGAATTCTACTGTTATAAATTGTAATATTTTGTATGCAGTGGAACAATATACATCTAAGCAGACTATGAGAACATAATGACACCAATTATAACCACAAGAACTGTCACTAAATGGCAATTCATACACCTAAGTCAATATTTAAGAGAAAATAGAATAGCAAATACATTTTCCTGAATCCCCCAAAACTGACAAAAAAGAAAGAAATGAGAAACAGTAAAACAAAAAGGAACAATAAGGAAACAAATAGCTTGACAGTTTACTTAAATTCAATCACATAAAAAAATACACTGCTTTTGATTAAGGCATGGAATATTGGAAAATCTTCATACTTCTTATTTCCACACATATGTAATATGTCTTCCATTTAATAATTTAAAAATGAAAAATCGAGTATATTTGATAATAAAAAGAGAGAAAAGCAAAGAAAATAAAACAATAGTTGAAATAACAGGTAATTCAATTTATAAATAGAGATGGAATTAAAAGTATGAAAATTAAGTTTGTAATAACTTAAAACTGCAGGTGATAAATATTGTGGACTGTGAAGAAAATAAGTACTTGGAGATTAATTTTTTTCTAAAAGCAAATGGTTAATACTAGTGATCTCTAAAACGGTACTGCATGGTGTTAGGGAAGCTGGACTCTGGAATCATTGTATTTGAAAACATTTAAGATAACACAAAATGCTGTGTTTTCTTAGAGTCCTTCAGATAATATTTAATTAGCATCTTAAATTAAGAATTTAAGCAATTCAAAGAAAGTTTTAGTTCTTGCAAACCCTGCCCTGTTTCCCGTTAATTCTGCTCTTAGGTTGTGGGTTATCCAGATCTCCCCAAATAGCCTAGAATGTTCACCAGTCCCTCATTCATAAAAATACTAAACTCTAATTTGGACTTATAGCTCTGCAATTGTTAACCTTTGCTCAATTTTATGGATTATCTAGAAATGTTTTTAGTATGTAATATCAGGCTCACCTCTCTGAACTTGGCTTCTTTTCTTGATTTTACCATTGTAAGTACAATTGGTTTGGTAACACTGTAATGCTTTCTATCAGATTTTTAATTTATATTTATCCTTTGCTTGTGAATGTTCACCTGATGACACTAACTTGTCTCTGAATTGTAAGGAACAGAACTTAAAGTGATTTTGTTCTGAAAAAGAAAAATGTACAAGGGGATTCAATTCAATTTTTTGATTTGTGAGCAAGTAGAAGGTTTTGTTTGTAACTGTTACAGTCCAACTTTGTTGTTTCACTGATAATTATCAAAATTCTAAAATAACTAAAATTTAAATTAATTTTATATGATGGAAGAAATCTTAGATTCATTGTGAGTCAAAAACTTGTTTTCAAACAAAAAACAATATTTTATTTGATAAAAAAAATTTAGTGAGTTTCTACTGTGTATAAGAATCAGAGAAATTGTTCCCATTATATTCTGTTTCTCCTGGTATAATTATAATTGACCACTGAGAAACTGTCACAAAACATGACAAAATATCAGATGTCTTAAATAAGTAAACTCTATGCTCAAAGAAAATAATTACATATAATTGTTATAACTTTTTTAGGGAATATTCTTACTATAAATACTATGATGAGAAGGCAAATTATGCTAGCTTTTTAAACTAAAAATTGTCCACAAAATATTCAACATCTATGTTCTTGACTCACTTTAAATTATTCATCACTCTCTTTATAGCTTCAACTCCCTGTCAGGGCAAGTTAAAAACAGCAGTAATTATTATGACAACAACATGAACATGTAAATAGAGTTTCCTTATATCAACAAACTGGTTTTCATTTGGCTGTCTACAAATTAGAACTGGAAGGGAGAGGGAAAAGGGAAATTGTTCCCTTAGTTCTTTACTTACAAATATTTGCTAATTAAAAATTTAAGAAAATTTTCTAGGCAAATGCAGATATCTTACTCAATTGACAGTTAGTAAAAAACTGTAGAGCTTACCATCATCAGTTTACCAGAAACTCATCATTAAAAAATTATGAAGACACTGATTCAGCACATTAAAGCTGACCTTTCTGGGTCAGAAGAGTTAGAAATTTGGAGTCCAGAATCTTCAGCTCCAGTTCACCTGATTCTAGAGTTCATCTTCTCTTCTGCCAACAAGTTCTGCTCTATAAATCATCTTCCTGGATGGGATTTATTTTATGTATAACTTGTTCCTATTTACCACATATAATTTTCTCTTTTTATACAATTAATTTCCAAACTTTGTATTTCATCTAAATTTCATACATTTTAGCTTTTATTTCTGAATCTTTCATTTTATTTTTTTCTCTTAGTATTACTTAATACATTTATTTTCTATCTTCTTTTAATGTTAATTTTTTACATGGTAGGTAAGTGACCACATTTTTTAAAAAAGTGTGAAGAGATTCCACATTTTAAGTAGGGAAGATGACAGCTTTCCCATTGGATTGTTTTGTCAACAGCTCTTGATAAACAAGCACACTTGGCCAGCTCATGAGCCCTTCAAAAACACCAACCGAGAGCTCAGGCATAAGGTCAGAATCTTAACCTCTTGGTAGCAATAGTGTTTTTGTTCACATCTCCTGGAGTCCAGATTTTCTGTCAACAATTACATATGCTAAAATGCATGGTATTTACTATCTACTACCATCCCAAATCCACTAGTCCAGTTGAGGCTTCTATAATAACAAGAAACACAAGTAAGTATAATTATAAATTCAGGATCATCTTTATAATGCAATCCTTTACATCCAGTTTAAGAAGTAAAGAGGTTACATATTTGTCAAATAGGTAGCTGTTATTATAGGTGTGACCTTTATCTGTGTTTCTGTGTCATAGTTTAGTATAAATTTTGATGGTTTATCTGTAAATAAATATTTATGTCTTTTACCTTATAAAAACAGTTCTCATCAATGCAGTCCTTCAGAGAATGAACTATTTAAATCATTAGAAGTCAGACAGTTTCATGTATGACTAATAACAAGTTCCCTTTTTAGGGGATCAAAGCTCAGTGGTCTGCACACACATGTATCCAGTACACAATGGTCCATGATATAAAGATTTCAGTTTAGAAGGTATTGTTTTATCTTTAAGAATTCAGCAAAGTGTCAACATCTCATTTGTAAATCAGAGTGATTTTAAAATTTATACTGTATGTGGCTTGTTAAGTCAGCTTTTCCTAAAGGATTCTGATAATCTAATTTTCATAAACATACACACACACACTACATAAAATAAGAAATTTATTTGGAGCAAGATTTGCTAGGGAATTTATAAAAACAAAAGCTTAAATTGAGAAGACATGAAAAAGTGAAACAAAAAAACAAAAAACTAAACATAAAAGTCCTCCCCAAACACACATAAACACAAACCCAAAAAACCAACTAAATCACCGACAATGACAAAAACAATAAAAATCTACCTTTTTGAGTTCTAACCACTGCTAATAATCCAAGTACACAAGATACATAGAGTTCAGAGCAACTTTAATTTTCTCTAACGTTATGCAAACTTCTGACTTCTCTGCAATGCTGCAAAACTCTCTCAAATATCTCATATATATTCTACCTGATATAATCACACATTTATCATGCCCTTTTCTGGGTAATAGGAGGTTTTAAAAATTCCAGTGAGACAGAAATAACATTCTTTGCTCGAGATCCAAACTTGGAAGTTATTTCTCCCTTGCAAAACTCCATGTTCACTCCTTGCAAAACCTCTCCAGTTGAAGTAATATATGTCAGCCATAGTAGAAAATTTTAAGTACCACACTTAAATTCAGTACTCATATTTCACATGATGGAGTTAGAAGAACCTCCTAATTGGAGGGAAGGCAACCAGACTTTTGTACTTTTTTGTATTGTTTTCTTTGGATTGCACCTTCCTGAACTGCAAATAAGATATCTGGAAAAGGCGAGTTTTACTGTGGTATCCTTGCTATTCTGTAAGACTTACAAATAAGCAGAGAATAAATACATACATACATATATACATGGAAATAGACATAGAAGGAAATAGACATAGATATTTTTTTCCAGAGAAGGACTATATAGCATCACTTAACGCATGCCCTACAGACCTGTGATTAGAATACTGTTTCTACTTTTACTAAATGTGTAACTTTCTGCAGGTCCTGGTCAGTGATCTAAGCTCCAGTTTCTACACAGGCAAAATGGAAACCATAACACTACTTCCTAATTTTGAGCATCAAATAAACTAATGCTTATAACTTGCAGTATTTAGCATAACATCTTGCTAACTGTAAGTGTTCAATATATGGTCACTAATAGTAATGAAAACCGTTAGAAAATTTCCTTGAGTCTAGGCCATATTATCATCTTCTAAGGTATCACATAAAATTGGAAATTAAAAGGATTTTGAATAATACTTTACCAAAGAATTTTCTGCTGGGCTCAAATATTTGTTTTCTAATTTTACTTCCTAAGTTATTCATCCTGACAAGTTTCCATAGTCATGTTCACCTGATCATCTCTCCCTTTATTTTTTCCTCAAATGTAAAATTATTCATGAGCTAGCCTCTTTGGGAGATTCACCTGGCTTTTTTTATATTAAGAATTTTCAATGTAACCGATGGGTTAGCTTTCTTTCAAATCATTAACAGTGACTTTTAAGACTCATTGCATCTTGATGGACTTATTGTTTTATTTGGCTTACTAAAACTATTTTTTTTTAATTCCTCACCTCATTTTGATCCTGTTTCCACCTGGCCTATTGACTTCCTGATATGAATTCCCTTCCCTGGGGCATAGGAAGGCCCTTTGGTTTATACATTTGTGAATATGGCAGAATAGCATAAAGCAGCATTTGGAGAGATGCTTAGCCAAATAATTAGTAATTCACCATTGACAGGATTGCTGAGTATCAGGCACAAGGCATTCAATATTCCGAATCACTCTGCCCAGCCACAAGGCATTTTCTTTGAGAAATATGGAACTGTTAAACCTAAGCTGGTAAATTCCTTTTTGAGTTTTGGATATGATCCTTATCTCTAATACCTCTAATATTATTTCAATGACCTTCTTTTCCTGTAATGCCCCATTCTTCCTACTGATTAATAATATTTTTAAAATATATGTAATATTTCATTTTTCATATCTCTTTTATTTGACATTTAGGTTTCAATCTTATTACTAAGGTACTATCTTCCATCATCATTCTTTCTATACTTCATCCACTGCCTTGAATTCTGTGATGCCAGTGGTGCCCAAATATTTTCTTAAAAGTAGTATGTGTCTTTGAAGTGTCTGGATGACATCTCCATATTCTGCCTTGATGTACATAGATCAAATTTAGTGACTACTTTATGTTTTTATTTTTATATCTTCTTGTGTTTATATAATTACATTTTTAGCACTCTGAAGTTCTATTAAAATGCAAGTGCAAATATCTTAAAGACACAGAAGCACAAGTTTTCCTTAAAGATAAGTTCATTCTATCCATTTCTATATGTTCTCTCCCACAAAGTTTCTCATGCTAGTCTTTATCCCTATAGAATATTATATTATTTTCTTTCTTTCAATAAGTAATAACATACAGTATCTATTGAATACTTACAAGGTAGAAGCAGTACATAAAAACTGTTATAAGCATTTTTTCAGATTATCTTTATGAGTATATAGAACCTTGTTTTATAAATGATGTGAGGCTGAGATAGGTTAGAGAGTTTACCTAATGTTTTAAAGATCCTTAAAGATGAACCTGAGATTTAAATTTAGACAAAATGTAGGTTAAACACATATTCTAAACCACTGTACCTACTACCTCCTTCGTAATACTGCTGTGAATAAGCAGGCTAGGTCTAGAGCAAGATTAGTGAAGTACTAGTCTTAAGCACGAAGTTTAAAGTGGCACTACAAATCCCAGTAATAACGACTAAAAGTATTTTTAATTCATTATTTTAAATAATTATTGTTTTACAGAAATTTAATGATGAACTAAATATCAGTATTTTTAATAAAAATAGTATTTGTATCACTGATCTTTCCTTTTGCTTCAGGCTCCAGTGTGGCTCCACAAGGAACTGTATACTGATCTCAGCTTAATTTCAAACTTGGATATTTGTTCATCATGATTTTTTGTACCAATTTTGAGTTGTTTTTAAAATATTGCATCCAAACATTATTTATTTTGATTACTGAGTCTTTGATGCCTCCCTATGTTTTGCACTTGAAGGGAGGGCCTCATCTCACCTTAGAGGTGGCCCTGTGTGTGAGGCTGAACTGCTCATTCTCAGGGGTAGTGCTTGAGCCCATGTTGGAATCTCCACCTTGACAGCACGTGGGAGGGGTGTTACTTCTCTGCTCCTTGGAAGTTAAGGTTGTCCGTGTGATGCTTCAGCCAACAGAAGGTGAGCAGGATTAGCACATGTCATCTTGGAAGCCTTCACAAGTCAGTGCACAATTTGCCACCTTCCCTTTTATATTCTAGATGGCAGAGGCTTTCTCTGAGATTTGGCTCTTTATTGTTTCTGAAGAACAGTCTGGCTTATTTTCGCTAATGTACTCCCTCAGGAACTTTGAATCTTTGCTAAAATTGTCATTTGCTCAGTATGTTTACCCTGAGCCCCTGTTAGAAATTGCAATGTACACAAATACACTCCTTGCCTACATCTCTGACTTATCATTACCCTGCTCAATCTTTCCAATAGTGTGCATCATCTTTTGACATGGTATGTTAGTAACTTATGTATTTTGTTTTATGTCTACATGCTAAGCTTACAGGCTCATATTCTTATGGGCCATAATGCAAAATAGTAACTTCCAATCCAATTGATAAAAGAGCCAATAACTGGAGTTGCCACTTTGTGTTCACTGGGCAGAGCAAATAGGAAGGAACATAGAGCCCTGTTCATTCAGCAGCTTCCTCATCAAGTTCATCCCTGGGTCCTAATACTTGTTAATGTTGTCCCAGAAATGGGGTTACAGGATAGTCAACGAAGTGAGTGATTTCTTTATTGGGTTTCAAAATACTTCTTATAATGCCATTTTAAGGATAAATGTTGATTGAATAGTTGACTTTTCATCAGCATTAATAGAATTGAGGGACCCCTATGTGGAAGCTTAATATACTTTTCTGGATTATAAGATTGCTAAAGCCATGCGAACCGTCTGCAATTCTCTTTGAAACTCATTTGAAGCCTTGGAGGCTTAAGAGAGCAGAAACTATTAGACCCTTATATAGTTGATTCATTGGACTACATTTAGGTTAAAAAACTAGTATATTGAACTTAATGCATCTAGATGCCTCTTCTTGAAGCCACCCACCTATTGCTTATTCATCAAGAGTCAGTAGTGAGAGGGATGGATGTATTTTTCTAATGATATTTGTTATTTAATTAAATTAAATAGAATTGTATAATTGATTACAATGAAATATGTATAATGAATGAAATAATTTTTAAAATCTGCCAATAAAGGCCACAAAACTTCTCTTCAGTTAGTTATTGGAGGAAACATATTGAAGGAAATACAAAAATCAGAAAGGACTCTGTGGTGAAATTGCTTCAACAGTGTCTTCATTTTTTTTAAGGTATCCAACATGCATATTTGATATGTTTATATATTGTAACATTATTGACATTATAGTGATAGGTAGCACTTGTGTTAGAGCAGGCAGATAGGCAGGGAGAAAGCAGGCAGGAGGGGAGGAAGGAGGGGGTAGACCACCCAGTCTCTGCCCAGAGGCCGCCCATCTCCCTCAGGTCCACCCCTTGGTGGTTCAGCACGAACTGATAAGCAAAAGATCCGGGTCACTGAGACCTTCCCAATTGTAGAACATATGCACTTGAAGAAGACCTTATCACTAATGACCCTGGGGCCATCATAATATCATTATTATATCATTTGCATTATAGTTTTGGGCCCATCATGGGTTTCTCTTTGATACTCATGGGAAGAATGATGAACAAAAACTTGTACAAATAGACTGAAGGGGAGGAAACAAGATGGTCCAAAATACAGTATGAGTATTACAAAATGGGAGGGAGGAAACCAAATAACCCCCCATAAGAGACACAATGTAAAACCCAGTGAGCTGCTACCACCCTTTGGAGCACACTTTCCTTTCACTTTGTTAAATAAAAAAACCCTGAAGCTTTAACTCTTCTTTCCTTCAAGAAGACAAGAACAGAGGAATTTGCCAATCCACTGCCTGGTAACACTTCTATCCACAGTGGCTTTAAATTGTCTTTCCACTTAAGCCCCAAAAGACTGCACTGTGCATGTGGTTTCTCAAAGAAAGAAAATAAACTGACCCACACTCAAATTCTTTGTAACCCACAAGATTTTTGAATTAATGTCCATGCATATAGTTAAAAGTGTATACATTGTGAGCGTGTCATTTTTACACATCATCATTTTAACTAAACTTTTCAGTTAATGTATCCAATGTGTGCCCTAACAGCATCAGATTAAAGAGTTTTTGTGTATAGTTCTTTTGAACTACAGGTGATTTCAGAAGTTACCTATTCCAATTATCCTTACTCCTGAACTTTTCTGGTTAAACTTAAGGAATATTTTATCAAAATCTTTAAAGGGTTTGGAAAAATTTCATAGGAGGTTAGGGTAAAAAAACAAGGCTAGAAAATATTTCTTCTGAGTTCTAGTCTAGATATTATTTTGTCACATAGTGTACTTCCATTCACCTTCCCCCCTTTTTACTGCATTGACATAAAGGACAAGTAACTTGTTTGGATTAAAACCTACTCTCTTAGTTTGGGTTCCCCCCAAAGCAGGTGATAGGATAAAGATTTGTGTGCAGGTAGTTTGTTTAGAGGTGATCTCAGGAAGAGCAAGAGAAAGAACAGAGATAAGAAAGAGAGGGGAACTAAACCAATAAAGTATGTTGATGAATGCATTACTGCTGTAACTAACTTGGACAAAATTCTGTTAGGGACATTCTGAGAAATCATGAGGGACACAGTTCAGAATACTCTCATTTTAAGATGAGGAGGATGGGAGGCTTAGTCCCAGCCTCTGGTCTCCCAATGACTGAGAGAAGTCCCTATAGCTTTTCTGGAAAACTGACAAGTTGCATTTGTCCACCACCAGCTAATCTGTTGCCAGAAAAAGCACACACAGGAAGAGAAGCAGGGAAGTGCAGTAATGAACCTGGTCCTGTCTGTCTTCCAGGACATGTATTACACACCTGTACATAAACAGAGATGGAATGAAATGATGCAGAGCAATATATTCACAATATTGGCTGTCACTACATTAGACCCCTAAATAAGTGGGCCAAACAGACAATTGCTGGAGGATAGTACCTGGAATTCTTTATTATTTGTAACAATGAACTAACAACTATTGGTGACTCATTTTCCCCCGTATGATTATGGGGCACCCATGCTTTTAAAACCAACTAAGCTTATTTTAACTCTAATATACCATTTTGCTTAAAATCATTATTAAGTTATTTATTTCACAAAAGTAACTGACTTATTAACACCTTTAGGCAATTGAAGCAGTCACTCAGTATTTTCAAGTCTGTGTACTTAATTGGTGTTAATACAGCTTTGTGGAATTAGTAAATATACATAACTGTCTTACAACTATAAAACACATTTGGATCTTCCTCAAGAATATTTTAAGTCTTACCTTCCTGTCCCTGAATTATTATATATATCTTATTTACATACAGATTTTTGTGTACAAAACAAAATCGTAATGGGTCAATAATTGTGATCTCTTTCTTTATACACAGTTTCATATTTCAAATTCTTCACTTTTTCTTGTTTTATTTTTGGAGATTCTATGACCATTGTGGCATAAAAGTCTTAAGAACCATTCTTGGCCCAAATTAAAGCAGCACCAATAGAGTAGCAGGGAAAACAGACAAGTGGCAACCTTTCAAGAAGGTACACATCTCATAATATTTAAAACAAAAATGAAAATCTATGAATTGGCAAATCAAATATAATACTTTTGAAGTTGTTACAGTATTCATGTTATTGCTGTTGTTTACTTTTCTCCTTCCCTCCCAGGCTTAAATTTCATCAAAAGCTGTGGCGCTACCAGACTAATAAATAATAGGCCTTTTGTTAAGTCCTCTCCATCTTATCAAAGTTAGAAGTGGATGCTTCAACTTGAGGTATCAGATCAAAATAATGTTCAAACCTAGTCTAAGATTTTGTGTAATATAGTGGTTAAAAATAACAGTGTGACTCAAAACGTGATATCCAAAGTCACAGCAGTTGACAGCTGAGTGATTTCTAGCTTTTCTTTTTCCTTTGCATTTTAAGAGGTAGGAACTTAAAGGCGATATTGGATTTTTGTTGGATTGATAGTTTATATTTTAAAAATTTCACTAGGATTTTTTTTCCCATTTTCATTACTATTGGGTATGCATTAGTAGTTATTTTATGGAAAAACAGAGGTTTCTCTTTTATTTGTTTTGGTTCCAGCTATAATCCTAATTTGATGCAGAAAGCAGGAAGCCATCGCTGCAATAACAAGCTTGCTATGTAATGTTCCTTCATTTTAGACAATATCATAGACAATATCAAGCTTCAAGTGCTGTAATTTGTCTCCAGGCAACGTCTTCGGCTCAGCACAGAACCGTTGTGAGATTACAAACACAATTCTGATTTTGGTAAACTTGGCTTACCCAGAGTTAATGCACTATGCCTCAATTACATTATCGCTCATGTTACTAATTATAGGGGACACAGTGATCAAAAAGATAATTTTTTTTATTAAGTAGCTCACTTTCTCTTATAATTTATATCTTACAGAGCTGAATTGAAGCATTAAATGTTGAATTTCATCACAGCAAACATCTGATTTACTCTAGAATATAAAACACAATACCAGACAACTTGCTGAAAAGGGAGAAGGCAAGCACATGATTTGCCTCGTGGTGATAAAATTTTAGAGCTGGGAGGAACTCTTTCCTATTACAGATGAAGAAATTTAAGCACAGATCTATTAAGTGACTTGTTCAAGGGCACACAAAGGTTAAGTATCAGATTGGGCCCAGAGTTCCTATTTTAGCAAAGAAATTCACCATTTATGTTTTCAAAAACAAAGTGGGTAATGACATGCCTGTAGATACAACCTAACTGGCTATAAAAATATTTTTAATAAAGGATTGTAAGCAAATAATATTTATAAATACGTAAATCATCTTTCACCTGAAACTGCTCTGGGCAAATAAACAAACAATGGGCCAGTAAAAGTGGAGCTCTTTATTATAATGATGTGGAAATCCAGCCAGCTGAGTAATCTTCCTGCAGCGTTTTCTCTGGGAAGCACAGAGGTAATGGAACTTCATTGATCTGAGAGTTTATTTCATGAAAATTCATTCTTCGTCAATGAACCTTGAGTACAAATGTCACTTAACACTTTCAAAAAACAAAGCCCAATGCCATCAGGATGCCATTCATTTCTCAAATATATCTAATTCTGATTTGGTAAGGACTAGGTAAAATCAAGTAGACCTCAAGGTCAATGTTTCTCAACCCTCCAATGTCTGCTGGGAACTGGACAGCCCCTGCATCCTGTCATCAGGGAGCCTGCACTCCACCAAACCAGCAAGGATCCTTGTAGAAATGGGGATGAATGCTTTAAACACCATCTGTTTAGTTTCAGCAAGAACCTCTTTCTTTAAATGGTTGGCTCTTCTTTAGAGCAAATCAAAATGAGTCCTAGAAAAGGAATAAATTGATGCTGATGATAAAAAATCTTAGTTTTTAAATTTTTTTAAATCAAATTTGAAAGTTCTGGGCAGGTATCTTGGGTTCCAATTTGGATGGGTTACTGTAATGACATTATAACTCACTTTAAATGTATGTCTTCATCAAATCCACATTGCTCTACACTTGGTCTATCATTACTCAGCTCTGTTGCAGGATTTGATATGGGTTGAAAATCATCTGCTCATTAAGGTGAGAGATAAGGGGTGGACTTAGAACAATGGGCCACCACAAACTTATGTGTCTGTGAGTGTGTTTCACACACAGTTATACTGGTGTGTGTATGTATGTATGTGTAAGGAAGACAAGAGAGAGACAATGTAATAAACCACAAAACCACATGTGGATGTGTTTTAATGTGGATTTATCTGATCATTGTAATAGAATATTTGCATTAGAAAACATCTAAATTTTAGGAAGGGAATATATACTGCAGACCTGATATATAGCTGATTTCATTAATGCAAATGAATTCAGTGTTTAAAATACAAATCTGCAAAATTCTCCTTCCCTCATGCTTTCAACAGTGTAACATTATGTATTATCTCCTCCTACAGCCTGTAACTGTCTCTCCTGTTTTCTCCTCTCATCGGTGACCCCTACATCTCTTAGACACTTTACTTCAATTTCTAAACATCTGTCTCTCTATGACTTAGTGCAGATCTTTCCTTCTGATGAATTTTCCAATTCATTAAGTCTGTTCAGATGTGTTTAAACTAATATATCATTTAAATTTTAATTTTATTTAGAGATTTTTTCTTTCATTCTGAAATTCTCATTAAATTATTTGTACTTCTGTAATTCTCTGCTCACATTTTCTATATTTAAAAAATTTCTTGAACATATAATCACACATATTTGTAGTCCTAGTCTATTATTTTTCTTCAAGTTTTGCATCAAATCTAATTATTGTTGTTTATTAAATTTTTATTTTAGATGACAAATTATAGTGATAATTTAAACATCTTTATTTTTATGTATTTCATGGGAGAATGTATTTTACTTATGTCTAGCAGTAAACCTGGAACAGGTTACATTAATGCAATAAGAATGTGAAATTATTTGAGTTCCTGTTGCTGGTTCTATGTATACTTATATGACTGGCTCTCAAAGTCAGTTGAAATTTATTTATGTAACTAGGGTCCTTTATTTTTGCAAGCCCTGAACTTCAGTGTTTGTCCTTCTATCTCTTAATTCCCAAGCCGTCCTCCTCCATTTTTAGATTTGATAATTTGTCAAGGATAATATAGACACCAAATGTTGGGCTCACATTTCTAGTCTTTCCTTTTCTCCTTTCAGGTTTTTACTGCCTTTTGAATTGTCTGATGCTTTTAAGCAGATTTTTAAAAAATCATTATGCTCTATATTTTCTAGGTTTTCTGGAGGAAGGTTGGTCTGAACAAGCTAGTCCACAATTACATAGAACAGACTTTCTTAGATTTCTATTTGTTCAATAGCTACAACATGATTGCATATTACATTAAAGCCTAGGATTAATCTCCAAACTTCTTTTTAGGCTTTGAAATGTATCTGTGCTGGGCATAAAATGTTATCCTCATATATTTGTTTAATTGACTTTCATCTTAACTTTCTATAGAGCTGTTCAAAAACTGCATGTTTTATAGCAGTTTATTGTAAGGCAGATTATGTTGAGATACAAACAATAAAGTAGAATATTCAGTAAAACTGATGATCATTCTTTGTAAATGTAGGCAGTTGATGGTACTGTAAGTCATGTGCAACTGAAGCCAGAAGTTATGTAGAATTGAAATGGGGATAACAGTCATGCAAATAAAACCATAACATTTTTGATGCACAACAAAATATTAATCCATGCAGATGATAAATGACCAGTTTAAAATATCAAGAACAGTGAAAGAAGTTCCACTGTTTGTATAGCTGCCCATTGCCACAGTGAAAATGGAATATTCATTGATATAAAAATCACACCATTTAAAAAGTTCACACACAAGTGCATATAATGTAGCCACTGAACCAGCTATGTGTGGAATAGACAGAATTACTGCAGTGTGATATAAAAGAACTAAATACATCCTTACATAAAAATACATAAAATATTCCTCTCACTGGATCACCTGAAGGTCTGCAATTATCCTTCTTAAGGATTCTCATATTTTAAGTCTATGGTGCTCTGGAAGGGGCAAACATTTGCAAGTTAATATTGTTGGAGGAATACTTATCTAATCGACAACACAGTTATTCATTTTTTATGTGGTAATAACAATAATAGTGCTTGCCACCTATCAAATGCTTGCTTTGGGCCAGAGACAATATATGTTGTGCCAAGGACCATATACACACACCCACTACATGTTTTGCTTGTGTGTGTGAGTGTGTGAGAGAGGGAGAGAGAATGAGTGGGGTCCATTTCCTCTAGGATTGCAGCCTTTCAGGTTTGTACTATCTTTTTAGTTATCTATATTATACATGTATATATTAAGCATGTATATTTATATACTATATGTCTGTACTATATAATTACATAATTTTATATATATATTTGACCCTAAGGAAAAAAATTTATTTTAATCTAACACAGAAATATTAAAACTGTAGCTACAGTTGTCCACATTTTGCAAAGGGAGGGCAAGAGCTTAAGTAATTTATATACTGTTACACAACTGAGAAATGGCAGAGCTCAGCTCTCAAATGGATGCCAAGATTTGACAGGTGTGTGGGAATAGGTCAGTGTGTCTCAGACTAAGCCTGCCAACCACCAGCTTGCAGAAACTTGTGTGAATTTTTTCTTCTTCTATTTTAATTTCAGTGCAATTCAGAAACAAAATAATTATTCTAAATCATCTGTGTTACCACCTCATATCAATTCCTGACATAATGTCGTAACCAGTTGTGGAAGAGTCTTTATTTACAATTGAGTTGCATTAAGTGGTACTTCAGTAATTGAATTAATAGGAAAAGAAAACCAGAATAGTCTTAAGTAATGAATTATGGTAAATATGACTGAAAATCCTGGAAATGGGTGAGTTGTTGTCCAACATAATTTGTAGAGATATATCAAACCCAATGAACCTTTCTGTGAAGTCAATATCATATTCATATTGAGGGAAGTAATTTAGAAATGTTCAGAAATTTTTTCTGTACATGAAATGAATATTAATTGGAGTTATACTGGTTTGCAATTTCTTTGCAGTTTAATGTCATTTTTTAAAATTTGGTAGTAGCTATTAGTATAAATAGTCTGTACTTACTTTTAAATTTACATTTATTCAATATCATTGAAATGAAAATAATTTGAGCCAATCACAGAGACAGTAAGAATTATTTTGTTTTAAAATAGATTGATATACTACCCTTGTTTTAGAAACACAAGGATGAAAATAAAGTTTGGATGAAGTAAGAACAGTAAGAGTACATCACTCAGGCAGGGGATCAGTTAAGTGAGGAAGTTCTCTGCACTTATCATAGGAGCCTTAAGATAATTCAGGATCAACTAACTAGGTTGGGAAACATAGTATATAAACTTACTACCTTCTTATATTTTCCTTAAGGCCTGAACTGAGCAACAGATTCCTCCATGGTATGAAAATAAGGCAGAGTAAAGTAAAAATTCTTTAGAGTTATTGGTTTTAAACAATATTATCTGTCATGGAAACACATGCTGAAATTTTAAATGATTTTCTTATAACAGCAGTGATAAAGTTAGCACAAAGTAATCTGAAAAAATATATACATATTCATAAAAATTGAGAAAACCAGATATTAGAACCTATTAGCACAAAGTAATATGAAAAAAATACATATTCATAAAAATTGAGAAAACCAGATATTAGAACCAAATAAAAATAAGTATACTTGTCTACATAATTTTGCAATGCATCCCAAATTACTATAAATGTAAGAGACTGAATTCTAAAGAAGTACCAAAGAGGTCACTTTGCAAGTCATTTTGCATTTATGGTATATAGAAATAAAATTTTAGTGTTGAAATACATCATCGTCTAACCTCTTTTTAACTGCCCTGAAAGTGGCAATCCCTTTGTCATTTTAAGTAGGTATTAATATGAAGTGTAAAATTTCACATGTTATATATATAGACAAGTAAAACTAGGTTTTATTTATTGTATTTGAGATAAATATTAAACTATTTCTGTCAGTTTAATGAGAAAGCTTATTTCTTTTTTTAGAGTCATTCAAACAAGAATCTCCCTTCATAGGGATTTGTACTTCTAAAAGATCAGATGAACTTCAAGCCTCAATGTATGAATAAAGAATTCTCCTCCTAAGGTCATGATAAGATTGACTTGCATGGGAACTGCCTCCTTGCCTGGAAGCAGATGGAGTGAGGCTGAGGCAGGAGGAGCAGAAAGTCTTTTGTTAATTGCATGACTTGCATGACATTAACCTACCAAAACTAGAAATAAGCATCTGGACACATTAATGTTACACAATAGATATTAAATTCAATGGGTAGTACTCATTTCCTGAAACAACATGAAATAATGTATAATTTCTAAATGAATAAATAAAAAATATTAGAACAGAGAAATTCAACTAACCCAATAAAATTAGGGAAGAAAATAAGAGTCAACAGGTTTGCATACTTGTTGAGAGAGACAGAGAGAGAAAGAAAAAGAGAAATATCTACATACATTAGTAAATATGCCACTGTGAATAAACTATACCTGCTTAAAAGTGGCTCAGATTTATTGTAAACATAAAAATATTAAAAGAAAATGAAACAGTAATGCATTTTATAGTGTGCATATGTCAAACATCTAAAACAATATAATAATCATATAAAGCACTTACAATGTTTGTAAGGGCTGCTTCACATATGTTAAACTTAATTATACTACACTTTGAAATGGGCTTTTCATGGATGATCTTTATTAGGTGGAGGAATCCCCCTGATATAAAATCTTCCCGACAGTAAAATTCCTAGATGTTGAGGGGTTTAATCATTACATTCTCTAATTTGGTCAAATGGTTTTTCTCTGTCTACTGAAATGATCATGACCTTTTCCCCCTTTAAACTATTAATCTGGTATATTAAACTAATTGAAGTAAATTTGCATCACCTGGATAAATACCATTTGATCATCGTGCATATTCCTTTTATATTTATATTTATTGAAGATTTTTCATTTATATTAATAACACATACTGTTCTATAGTTATTTTTTTCTTGGGATGACTTTTTCTGATTTCTGCATTGGTGTTCCACTGACTTCGTATAATAAGTAAGGAAGTCATTCCTCCTTTTCTATTTTTTGGAAAAGATGTAAAGGATTGCTGATAGTTCTTCCTTAAAAGTTTGTTACAATTCATAAGTGAAGCTCTCTGGTTCTTGAGTTTTCTCTCAGGCAAGTTTTATGATTCATAAACCAATCTGTTTTCATGTTATAGGTCTAGTCAAGCTTTGTTTCTTCTGGAATCATTTGATAGTTTTGGCCTTTTAAGAATCTGCATTTTGTCTAGGTTGTCTAATTGTATGTTGTCATACAATTTTTCTTAGTGTTCTTTACTGATTTTTATTTCTGAAGATTGGTTTTGATGTCCTGCATTTAGTCCTGAATGTTGTAACTTGAGTCATCTCTTTCTTTTCTTCATCAGTCTAGCTAATGATTTGCAAACTTGGACGTCCCTCAAAGAATCACTTTTTGGTTTCATTGATTTTTCTCCATTGTTTTTCTACTCTCGACCTCATTTATTTCAGCTATTATCTTTATTATTTCATTGCTTCTGCTTGATGGTTTTACTTCTCTTTTCTAGTTTCTTCAGGTTGAAGTTGAGGCTATTGTTTTGAGGTCTTTCATCTTTTCAAATATAGACATGTGCAAGTATAAATTTTACCCTTAGCACTGCTCTAGCTACATCCCATAAGTTTTGGTATATTTTGTTTTTATTCACCTTAAAATATTTTCTAATTTCCTTTGTGATTTCCTCTGTGACCTACTGGTTATTTAGAAGCGTGTTGATTTCCTCATACTTGTAAGTTTTCTATGTTTCCTTTTTTATTGGCTTCTAATCACATTCTAATTTGGTCAAAGAACAACTTTGTATAATTATGATACTTTTAAATATACTGAGACATGTTAAAGATTCCAATATATAGTACCGGGACAATCCTTCATATGCACTTGGGAATGTATATTCTGCTGTTTGGAGTGGTGTTCTATAGATGTTTGTCAGTCTAGTTGGTTTATAGTGCTCAAGCCTTCCATTTGTATATTGATCTTCTGTCTAGTTCTATCCATTATTAAAAGTAACATATTAATTTCCATATTGATGTCTCCAACTATTATTAAATTATGTGTTTCTCCTATCAGTTCCATCAGTTTTTGCTTCATGTAATTCAGGCTCTTTTTGTTAAATGTATATATGTTTATATTATGTCCTTTTTGTCTCTAGTAAGAATTTTTTCTCAAAGTCTGTTTTTGTCTAATATTACTTTAGCTATTCCAGTACTCTTTGGTGTTTTCATGGTATATTTTTTGTATCCTCAACTTATTTTTGTATTCAAATAAAATATGTGACTCTTGTAAACAGTGTATAATTGGATACATTTAAGAAATCCATCCTGCAGTATATGTTATCTGATTAGAGTGTTCAGTGTATGTACATTTAATGTAATCACCAATAAGGTAAGGTTTTTATCTGTCATTTTCCTTTTTTGCCTTTCTTATGTATTTCCATTCTATTACTCCATTATAGCATACTTTTATATTAAGCAATGTGATTTTAGAGTTATATATATTTATATATTTATAAATAATAACTAGTTTTTAGATAATTTCTTCATGGTTTCCCTGGGTATTGCAATTAATATATTAATTTATACAAATCTATTTCAGAGTAATATTAATATCTATATTGTATAAAGACATTGCCACTCATGCCTTCCCAGTTTTCTATACAATTTGAATCTTTTTTTTTATATGCACATCAACACAGATGTGTAATTACTGCTTTATGAGTTTCCTTTTAAATAACATAGGGAAAAAAGTGTTACAAACAAAATTCATTTATACTGCCATTGTATTTGCCTATGCAGTTATCTTTACCTGTTCTCTTTATGTTTTAATGTGGGTTCGCCTTACAAATTTTTTTTTATTTTAGCATGAAAGATTCCCTTTAGTATTTCTCATAGGACAGATCTTGCTCTCATTTTTTGTTTATCTAGGGATGTCAGTTTCACACTAAGAACCCTACAGCATGTCTCTCTTCTACTTTCAAGATTCCCTTTGTCTTTTGATTCTGACAGTCTGGTTATGATGGGTCTAGTGTGGATCTCTCTTGAGTATGTTCTGCTAGGAGTTTGATGAGCTTCTTGGATGTGCATATTAACTTGCTTTCATCATATTTCAAAAATTCCTATATTTGAAAAGCTTTAATAAATTCCTTGACTTAGCACACATAAGCCTAAGACTGTGTTTAGGAATATATACAAATAAAGGAATTTATCAGAGATTTTCAAAGCTGTCTATGGACAGAACATTCTCAAAGTTTTCCTTGTTAACTTTTTAGTTAGCTGCTTGTTTGGCCCAACTGTTATTGTTACCTCAAGCATCTGTAATGTTAAATAATTGCTGTTGATTGTTTTTTGACAAATGCCCCAGGGGAAATGATATTTGGACTAGACAAGCTTTAACTAAGGTCAAATAAAGATAAACCTCTCCAGTCCTTACTTTCCAAGGAAGTATCAATAGATTAACTAATATCAGTTATCTGGGAATGGGCATTTGGAAAATATTCTCCCATGTTTTGTCCCCTTCATTGGCTACGGGGCTGCTAGATCTCACTGTGATTATGGGCCACGCTGGTTTTCAAACAGTTTAGTTTTCAGTGCTTCTGTGAAGCTGAACTGGGGGAGATGGTTATAGGGCAAGTTAAAACACAAAACTCAGTTTTATTCTGAGATCAGCTTTTCTTGAATAAACACTCCTTGGATTGTTGCAAGTTTTGAATTATCCAAGAATTCTGAAAAGGTCGACTTAGACAATTCTTTCTTGGGTTTTTATTCATTTTATGGAGGAAAGGATTTTCAGAGATAAATATTTCTACATTTCCACTCCAGGGTCTATTTAAATGACCTTCTTTAAAGAAAATTTATGGTCTTAATACATTCAGTAAAGAGACTATAAGTCTTTTAAGCTTTCCTTCAAATATTAAAATGAGTATAGCAAACCAAATTTAAAGAAATAAGAAGAAATGGATTAGAGGTAAAAATATAATCAAATAAACAGAGAGAATGAAATTTCACTCTCACTTAAAGAGTAACAGAAAATTAAAATAAATCAATAAATTAATGCTGTCAAAGCTGTGTTACCTGTTAGGTTTGCAGGCTGAGTACCAACACTCTATATGGTATGCTGTTAGAGAATAAAAATACTTTCTAATCAAAGTTTAAAGAAAGGTGGCTATCAAGTTGGTCTCTGACCTTTGCATAAAGGTTTGTGTAGCTTTAAAATCCTGTCATTATCCAAAAATGTACAGCAAGTGACCTGATAATGACCAAATTGCTTAAAGCCTAAGTAAATTAATTGGGCCTCAGGGTAATTATCAATTGCATACAATTTTAAGATTAAATTCTTAATAAATTTAGTGCCAGCAACATGTAGAATACAATTGTTAACTTACACTAACATATGATTCCTAGCTTCCATATTTTAAATGTCAAATATTTTTTGCATTTCTGACAATGACTTCAAAAAAAATCCTCAGAAGTTATTATCATCTAACAATTTCAGTTTTTTGTTACCACTATTTTAATCACAAGTTCTCCTGTGCTTCATAAAACTCTAAAATGATGTTTAATATAATGTTTTTGTGATAGCTAAAATAAGGGAGGAGTATTTAAATATCTTCAATTCCATTTTGTTTTCAGGTCTTTCCACTTCTTGTACCTTCTGTATCTGAGCATATTAAGATGATTTGCTTATTTATGCTTCACATTGTTCCAACATTAACAAGAAGTTGCAAAACTGTACTTCATGAAAATCAATTTCATTTAATGAAGTGTTATGTTAAATAAAGTGAACATATTCTGTTATGCAAGCCTACTTTAAATACTTTCATTTTTGGTTACTCTCTCTCTCCTTCCCACTGTGTCAATTGCACCTTATGATTGATTTCTCTCACACATACAATATAGCTCCTAATAACTCTCAGAGATATGTTTTTTACCCTCATCCAAATGAGAAAGGAAGGACTTTGCTTCAGTGTTACAATGTCTCCTGTGTCGTCTTAACCCCAGTACAGATGATTACAACTAATTGTAATGGCTCAGCTTAAAAAGCTTATCTTTATTCCAATCACTGTTGGCAAATAAATGAAATTAATTGCTTGGCTCTGCATGCATGAGTCATATGTTCTATCCAGGTCTAGTGGGTGAAATCTGGTTTTCCCCAAATCAAATAGATCCTCATATATCAGGAATAGTGATGAGTGCAGAGAAGACAAAGAAAAAACCTTTATACTGAAGTAAAAAATGAAGAAAACAAAACAAAAAAGACAGAAATCACCAAAAACATCTTGATATATAAAATTTCTCTCGAGGATCAAATAAACCATAGAAATAACATGGATAGATGTAAGAATTCATTCAAAACAGCTGACATGAGAGATTCAAATACCACCTAGAATCTTTTTATTCATCTTCTCTCTGTTGACTTATTTCTGTTTTATTAGTTCTGAACAGATTTTCCATATGGCATAAAACTTAGTCATTCAAAACTTACTTCTTTTTTCTTTTTTTAAAACTTTACTACATTAGGCAATATGAACAAGATTAACTAAGCTTTCTTTAAGTCTCAATATCTAAAACCCTAGACAAGGACTTACCAATCCATAGCATAACTACTAGCATTCCTGTTCCAATTAAGTGTGGCCATGGGAATTGAGACATGTAAAGCAATACAGCTCCAAATTAATAATCAGACATAATATGCACCAGTAATTAGAAGAAGAGGGGTTACTGTGCAGACCATTCAAAATATTACTACTTTCAATATAATGATTTATAAGAAATTTGGTATTTATCCACAATCCTTGAAAATGTTTCCAAGGCATAAAGGTGAAATGGGTGTCATTATTAATGAAGGTGACTTTTGGACCCCACCTAAAGACGGGCTGGTTGCCAGAGGGACTGACCATGTGATTAGAGGGTTGGAACTTTCAGTGCCACCCTCAACCTCAAGGTAAGTGAGAGGGGTTGGAGGTTGAATCAGCCAGCCAAAGGCCAATGACTGAGTCAATCATGGCTGTGTAATGAAGCTTCCACAAAAATCCAAGAGGATGTTTTTTGGTTTTTGGGTTTTTTTTATCCCTTTTCAGAGAGCTTCCATGCCTGGGGAACTAGAACACCTCTGTGTCCCACCAAGTTGGGCCCCAAGCTCCAGGAGGACAGAAGTTCCTTTGTTCAGAACCTTGACTTAGGTATCTCTTCATCTGGCTATTGATTCTTATCCTTTATCATATCCTTTAATAAACTGGTGAGCGTGTTTCCTTGAGTTCTGTAAACCACTCTAGCAAATAATCTAACCTAAGCAGGAGGTCATTGGAACCTCTGAACTGTAGGTATTTGGTCAGAAGCACAGGTAATGGCTAGGGCTTGTGATTACATCTGAAGTGGCGGGGTTTGTTGGCAGTCTTGTAGGACTGAACCTTTAATCTGCAGAATCTGATGCTATCTCCAGGTTGACAGTGTCAGAATTGAGTTGAATCTTCAGACAAACCTGCTTCATGTTTTGAGAGTTGTCTGGTGAACTGGGGACATCTGCCCACCACCACAATGTTCAAACTGGGTCCAAGAAACCCTGAAGACTACTATAACTTGATGTTAATTGTAGTTAACTACCCAATTCGTCCATTAAAAAGTTCTATCTGTAATCTCACCAGTATTACTTATGTCCTACTTTTTCTTTGCACTGTGGACTGATATATTAACATTAGATTACATTAAGACTCAGAAATGTTTATCATTTATCAATTTTTTCTTTGCTAGCATAGCACTTTATATATACTTTGACTGAATTATTTATAATATTGACAAAGTAAATGACTTTTATTTATTTTTCTAATATGGCAGGAATTATGTCTTATTCATATCCATTTGCAATGCTTAGTAAAGACTGAATAAACACTTTAATTTTGTGTATTTTTTCAAAAATTGACTATTATCATTTAGCAAATTCTGTGTATCTGTCACTGTTAAAATACTTGTTCTCCTGTATAAACCCTAAATTTGCCAGGTTTTCCCATGAAAATTATAAATATATAACAATGTGTGTTTTAAATTAAATGTTACAATTTTCACTCTTTGTAAATCTGTTTTTTGACCTAAATACAATGTGAAAACATTCCAGAGATCCTGGCTCTTCTTTTTTCATGATTCATTCTGTCAATTTTCTTTCCTATGCTCCTCAACTTCATAGCATATCCCTTACTTTCTGAAATTTGAATGATTATATAGATATACTTTTTAAGGTTCATTGAAAATAATTAAGCACATAACTTTTGACATGCAGGTTCTTTTCTCTTTGTCTGTCTTGAATGACTTCAACTTTTTTCTACTTTGGTCCTTCCTCAATGTTTTCACTTATAACAGATTACATTTTTTATATTTTTGACTAATGTTAGTGGAGAAAAAATTCGGGACATATCACATACAAAATCATCAGTTCCTCTCTGCCTATTCTTTTAATTGCTGATTTTCTGTCTTTCTAGGTTCTGCCTGGCTGATCCTCTTCCAAGCTTTTGCTCTGAGTGTTTGAATTGCTATTATGTCTCCTGGAGGCACTCACTCTTCTCCAGTGAGGTTCATTTATTTCTTTCAATAATCCTCCAAGGTAGACAAGGAAAGCATTATTAACCTCAAGTGAATTCTGAAGTATTGTTTGGAGACATTGAAGTACTGAAAGTTCATGTAGAACAAGCAAAGGAAATGCTACAAGCATATTTTTAAGCCTTATTTTTAAGTGACATTGAAGAGTATGCTAGGAATAATATCTGATAAAATTTGGCAACCAAAAAACCAAATGAGTTTACTCGAGAGAAAACACTGAACAGACTGTTAATGTAAGAATTCAAATCCAGCACATTTCAAATCCAAACACATGCTCTCTTCACTACATGACACTGTTTCTACAGTTAGATGCTCTTGGCAGACATAGAAATAAATGTACCTTGACACACACTAATCATGATTTGATACAGGAGGAGTTGAAGCAGCAGGGAATCATGGTTCATTAAAATCTCCAAATCATCCAGAATATATCTCAAACACTTGCCAGAATGTTTCTGTTAATTCTACCATGCTTGGTAAATGAAAAATTGTTAGGCTCTATCTCACTCAATCTTTTATGTGATTGTCACTTTAATTGCATTTTAAAAATAAATGTCAAGTTGAAAACATTATCCTGAGTACTGTGTTTGTGTATGTTTATGTATTTTAATATGACTGAAATCAGGGAGGTTGTTTATAATACCAACTTCCATGATATATTTATATAATATTAGACTCTCTTTTTGATCATGATAGAGGTTTCAATTTGTGGATGAGAACTTAACTCTGGTAGCATGCTAGACTCAGGGAAGGAAATGTTGATATTTAATCAATACCCTATCTTCCTTAATATTTGTCTACCTTTTACATTTTATTTTGTCTGTACTATCTTTGACTTTTTGCATTTATTAAAATGATACATTATAGTTTAGAAATTTTATCTTGGATTAAATATGTACTTCAATGGCAATCTTTAAGTACCCCAGTATACCCTTATCTAATGTCTTATGGGCATAGTTTGAGATACACTGGCATGAAGCTCTGAACAAAAGGCAAACTCCACATTAGTTCTTAACGCATTGATAATCAGTCTCTCTCCATGAGTCTGAGTATGTAATATGCAAAGAGTAGTGTAGAGATTACAGTGCAAGAAAATCACCCAAACACACAGATACAAACAGACACAATAAGCAGTAGTTACCAGGCAAAAACAGCCATGATCAAGTAGTAACCATGTTAAGAGTAGATGTTACTCAGTTCAGAAAGACTGAACGTGAACATCCATGAGCAATGGAATCAAAAGTGGACTGATTAAGATGTTATGAACACAGAGCTAGAATAAGGAACAAAGTATGTCTACTTTTAGGGAGACAAGCATGAGAGGAATGTTGTATATCAATTGGTGACCTAGAATCCCTGAATTGGAACCCTGCAGCCTCAGATTTTCTGTCCTTCCTCATTTCCATGAAGACACTTCTAATAATCTGGAAGTCAAATGATCAGAACCCTCTTTTTTTCTTAGCAGTCTTCAGGAGCTCAAGTAGCACAATAAAACACTTAATAAAATGTATCTGCATGAAAGAAACTGAAACTTCTTTGTCAATCTCTAAAGCCATGCAGATTGCATCATCTAAAGGAAGAAATCTAAAATATGATGAAAATGAAATTTACACTATATGAGATGTTTCAGTTGTTTCAGGTGTAAGAATATTCATACAACATTAACAAAAGTGTTAATGCTAAGGGGAATTACCCATGAAATGCAGAGTAACACTGTTATAATGTACTACATTCAGTATGATGAATATACTCAAAGAAAAGTCAAAATCCCAGTTAAATAAATATGCTCATAGAACTCTTTGCATTTTAAATAATGAACACACACAGACACAAAAAAAATTGGTCCATAAGAAAAGATTTGCCACTTGTGTTACTGTTCTTTATAATATGACCAATTAATACAATTAGTATCTACTTTCTGAAAGGTGTATTTTTCAGTCTCTTAAATATGCAAAAACATTTTTGTATACAAAGTTGTACAAATAAGTATAATGTCATCAACAAAATTTCATACTTAAAAGGAAATATATTAACATGATTACAATTTGATTACCACACACATCAGAAGTGTACCAGGACTTTTTGTGAGTTACATATATCCTGGTATACAACTAAAATGCATTGCTTTTCCAATTAGTACCATAAACATGTTGTTGCATGCTCTACCACAGAATGAAATAAATAGTTGAATCCAAAGTAATTAGGGAAATTCATTCATTTTAATATATATTATAGACAGCACAAATATGAACTAATGTTCCTTGATATATGGTTATTTAAAATAAAAAATATACAGAGAAAACTAAGAAATTAGTTTTCTATTCTATACTTATGAAACAACCAAGACTACTAAAGTTGTCATTCCCAGCGATTAGAATATTTGTTGATATTAGTATTTATTTTTATTTTTTTGTGCAAGGGTAAATATCTTACTAAGTTGGTGCTAATAGTGTTCACCTGAAGATTATCAATTCACAGACAAACTTTTGAGTCACTTATATTGTAACTATAAGCCATGAAAAACATCAGTTACAGATTCTTTTAAACAGCTTTATGCTTTCCATAGCATATTTATTGTATGGTCAGTAACATGATTAACATTTCTAAAATATTTCAGTAATAAATGAAAAAAATCTCCAGCTTATTAGGAGAGCATTCTGCTCTACATTTGGCATGTTTCCTCTATAACCCCATTGAAATGGAAATACCCTAGGTGCTTCTTCTATAGTCTTTCATATAATTGTTATACGAACAATGATCTTAAGCTTCTTAGTATTGCATAAGCATTGTTTCCATATTTACTTCTAAGTCTCATTGGCATAATTCTATAGATAGACAATTTTTGTTGTTACTGCTGTTTTTATTACCAGTGTAATATATGCATTTATTCCTCTATGTATCATTCAACAAGCCTAAATCCTTGTTGAATCTCCATTCTGGAAACTTGTGATTTCCAAACTCTGGAATGTATCAGAATCACTTCAAAAGCTTCTTATAACAGATTACTATACCTGCTCCCAGGGTTTCAGATTCAGCAGAGGCCCAAGAACTTGCATTTCTAAGAAGTTCCTATAAGATGTCACTACTGATGTCTGGGAAATGTATATTAAAATATTCAAAAGAGTTAAACCAAAAGCTACCCATAAGCTTAATACTTTGGTCTAACTGGTGAATTTATTTCTAATCCACATAGCTGTTCCTGCATCCAAGCAATCTAATCCACTCTGAAATGACACAAATAGATTTTCAAGAAGCAATGGTATCATTACTTCTTGAAAATCTAAATAGAATGCCTTATCAAAGCCTCTCTTTAATTGTGCACTTTAATATTCATGATTGGTAAATAAATAAATATCATCATTACTTACTACATACTTTTGCAAATTTATAATAACATGAATATTTTCATCAATATAATCCAGGTATGAAATGAATTTAAAGACACTTTTTGTCATGTTTGTTTTCACTAAAAAATGTATAAAAGTAAAATCATGTCCAAATTATAATTTTTTATCATTTTTATATTTGTCCAATTATAAAAAGCAGGAATAAAAATATGCATCAAAGTAACATGGTCTAGCTTTGACTTCATATAGCATTTCAGTATAAATGTCCCAAATCAGTCCATAATTGTGTCCTTTCATATGATTTCTATAGATCATTTACAAAAATTATATGATTGGTTTTAAATTCCAACTAATATTTTTTAACTTCTCCCAAGTATAAATCCCCCAATGACTTTAGTTTTTTGAAATATACCATAGTTAGCTTTGCTGTAGAGGTTAAATGTACACTATTTAATGTGGAATTTCCCTTTCTTTAACTACTACAAAGTTATCTTAGGTAGAACTGCTTATCAGAAATCAATGGAATATCAGTTTAAACACTTTTAATGAAGAAATGTTACTTATGCTTTTTGCATGATAAAATTGTCTTCTCTTTAATCTTGAGTCAGATCTCAGTGTACTATTGTTTGACATGAATAGTGTGTGTGTGTGTGTGTGTGTGTGTGTGTAAAATGGAAGTTCCTATGGCCAGGATCCTCATCTAACCCTAAACTACTTAATGAGGCAGTTGGCCTACTGCTGGACTACTGCTTCCATAATCATAGGCAATAAGCTATTATTGACTGAGTCACTGTATAAAGAGGTCGGCCTAGTGTTCTGGGCAGAGGTAGAGATGGAGGAAGATTATGGGCCTGCAGAATATTGGATGCAAATAAGATTCTAGTGCTCAACCTGCCACCGTGGGAATAAAGCCAGAGATAAACCACTTTACCCCAAGAACATTCCATTGTCATTTCTCGGTCTCACTGAATCCATAGTGAACTTACCTGGGACTGAAAACCTCAGGCAAGCCAACTACTGTAGCTGGTAGGATTCACTTGTAGACCAAAAAATGGAACAGCCTGCACTCATGGGAAGGGTAATTCAGCGGGCTGCCCCTATGAATGGGGAGACATTTGAGTGTCCTCCAGTGGGCATGTGGTCTAAGGTGGCTTGCCTCCAGGAGGCATGGGCTCCACCCCAGGACTGGAGGCAGGTGGAACACCTGAGACAGTAGAAGTGGCCCTCAGCATAAAAAAGAGGTCGTCTGAGAAATAAAGTGCCTGTGAGGTGGCAGGAACCATCACCTTTCTCACAGTATTTAAAAAGTCTACATACGAGAAGAACATGTTCCTGCAAGAGATGTGAGAAATGGCAACACGAGAACGCAAGCTGCAAGGTGCTGTGGAAGAAGTAAAAGACTTGTTAAAAAATAAAATGGTGTTGCTGCCAGGCACTATGGAAGAGGTAAAGGCCATAAAGGAGAAGGACGTACACCTGTGAAAAGCACAAGAAGAGACAGTGTGAGAATGTGAGCTGCGAGGTGCTGTGGAAAACATCAAAGGTCCTTTGTAGAATGAGACAGCAGCGCTGCAAGGTGCTCTGAAAGAGGCAAGGGCCTTGGAGGAGAAGGATGTAGTCCTGAGGGAAGCACAGGAAGAGGCAGTATGAGAACACCAGCTGCAAGGTATTGAGGTGAAAGTAAGAGAGCTGTTGAAGAATGAGCTAACGTTGCTGCGAAGCAGTGTAGAGAAGGTAAAGGGTGTAACAGAGGAGGCACTTGGGGCAGTGGAGATAAAGGTGTGATCAGACCTAGAAAAGCAAGAAGAGCTGGGGAAGGGTGAAGGGGTGGTGCTGGAGGCACCAACCCCTCCTCTATTGAAAGCCTGTCCAGTGGTTGTAAAGAAAATAAAGATGCAGCAACCATGGGTTCCTCTGGGAGAGGAGAAGCCCCCTCCCCCGGTCGTGGAGCACTCTATGCTCTGCCCCACACCCAGGCTGAGCTGGTGGATTTGGGCTCCCAATTTTGGCAGAAGCCCTAGGAGTCAGTATCAATTTGGCTCCTGCATCTCTGGGATGTAGCGGGGGATGAAATTGTTCTGTCTGGATCAGATGTGGAAAGCTGGCTTCCCTGACAGTTAATCCTGCCTTGAGGCAGCAATTACAAAATGCACATCAGACCCCAGAAAATCACTCCCTCCCTGATTGGCTTATGACCATGCTTTGCACTGTATGGCCCAATCAGGGTGATTTACCATCTTCCCCTGCTAGATAGTAGATGTATGCTGAGCTCCACCTAGGTGTTATAGGAATTAGGCATGAAAAATGCCATCTATAGTTTAAGAACTATGGCCCAGAGAGGAACCTTTTACTGCAGGATGACAAATACGGTGTTTCAAATGGCTCCCACATCCCTTGTTGGGTCCCTAGTGGCCATTCTTGCCCCTCACTTAAGGTAGCCCATAGTGAGGTTGCCTATATGATAGCAGACTTGGGAGTGGCTGAAGCAATGAAAGCATGGATGGAAATATAGTCTGCTGCTCAGAGAAATAATTCAGAGGGCACTGTGAAGGTCATGAGGAGGACCCAGATGTGGGTTGATTTAATGGGGTGGGAGAAGACAGAGAGAAATTAGGTGGGAAGTCAAGTAGAATCTTACTGGAGTTGTGGCAACAACTGAAATCAGAGCCACAATTCCAGCTGCTGAGGACCAAGAAGCAGAGGCGAGAGACAGAGCCAGAAGTCTGACCTGTGTGTTTGTAAGACTTCTTGCTGTAGAATGAGACAAACTCACGTGAACCCACACGGAAAATGATTGGGGGACCCAGTCTGACTGAGGGAAAGATTGAGGTACCCACCCTGAGGGACCAAGAGGGACCGCAGGCCACATGTTGAAGTATCAATTCATTAGTCCCTAGTGAATATACAACAAATCTTCGCTCTGGTAGACACAGGAGCTGAATGTTCACTGATTTATGGCAACCCTGAGCAGTTTCCTGGGACCCCAGTATAGATGGATATGGGGGTAAGGCTATCAGAGTGAAACAAGCCTGAATCCCATTGGGAATAGGGCATTGTCTTGCCAATGGGTTTCAGCCCAGGGCAACTTCACTATGGATTCAATGTGACCAAAGAAATTGACAGCAAAACATTCTTGGGGCAAAAGGGTTATACCCAACTTTATTTCCAGGTGGCAGGTGAGTCACTAAAATCCTGTTCACTCAAAGCAAGTCTGCATGCAGCAAGCTGGTCTCTGCCTCTGGGCCTCTCTGTCTGCACAGCCGTCCTCTGGGCCTCTCTGCACAGTCATCCCGCACAGCCGTCCTCTGGGCCTCTCTGCACAGTCATCCCACACAGCCGTCCTCTGGGCCTCTGTCCTCGGCACTGCCACCACTCCGGCCTCTGTTCTGCTCTCCTGCAGCCTTGCAGCCACACCATGGAGTTGCACCCAGAGCACTGGGTGGAGCTCTTAATGTAGAGTCAACAGCCACGTATTGCCCACAGGTGTGCAGTGAGCCATCAACAAGGGCCAGGTGAGAATCCTGGCCACAGAAACTCTCATTTTATCCACAGGCTTCTACAACAAAGGAGTATACTGTGTATATATCTCTAATACCCAAATATATTTTGGGGATAGATATCCTGCAGAGTCTATGGTTGCAGACCACTGCAGATGAGTTCAGACTGAGGATACATGTGAAGGCAGTTCTGAGGGGACATGCTACCCACCAGTAGCTTTGCCTGTGCCTTGGTGGGTGACTAATGCCAAACAATATAAATTGCCTGGAGGGCATAAAAAAATTGGAGAAACCCTCCAGGAACTGGAAAAGATGGGTATTATAAAGCCCACCCATAGTCCTTTCAATTCTCTAGTCTGGTCAGTAAGAAAGCCAGATAGCTCCAGGCATATGACCATGAGAACTGAATAAAGTCATACCCCCTCTGCATGCTGCCATCCCCTCTATTGCAGACCTGATGGATACTCTCAATCATGAACTAGGAGCATATCATTGTGTTGTGGAATCCGGTTACAATGCTCCAGCTTTCTTGCACAAGGACCATAATGGAAGATTGAAGGTATGTAGAATGTGAGGCAAGAATCCTGGAGGGGTGAAGAGTGGGGAAAATGGAAGTTCCTATGGTCAGGATCCTCATCTGGCCCTAAACTACTTGATGATGCAATTGGCCTACTGATAGACTAATGCTTCCACACCCATAGGCAGTAAGCTATTACTGACTGAGTCACTATATAAAGAGCCCTGCCCAGTGCTCTGGGTGGAGGCAGAGACAGAGGTGGATTACGGACTTGCAGACTGCTGGATGCAGACATGACTCTCACTACCACCAGGAGAATAAAGTCGGGCATAAATCCTTTTACCCCAAGAATGTTCCATTGTCATGTCTCAGTCTCACTGAATCCACAGTGAACTTGCCTGGGGCTGAAACCCTCAGGCAAGACAGTGCGTGTGTACTTCTGAGTGAGACATTTTTTATGGTGAATGTTATAATTTCAGATGCTCATTGCCTTATTCAACTAAAGCTGTTGTTGAGGGAATTTTCAAAAATGTTGCCATACAATATCAGTTCTTACTTTTAAAACACAATGCTAATTTTATCATATAGTGATACTGGTTTTAAAAAGACATTGTTTGCTCCTCCACATTTTTTACATGTATTCAGTGTTCACCCTGTGGGAGGTACTATGGTAGGGATGAGTGAATGAACAAAGGGTTATTTCTGGCCTAAACTACAGCTCAATATTTACTGCATAAGCTATGTATCCCTAACTCTGTTTTTTGTTATTGGGGTATCCAAGAAATTGCTGAGTCCTGATTAGGACTTACTAAACACCTCCAGAAGGCGGTTTTTTGTGTGTGTGTGTGTGGTCTGTATGAAGCTGTAAACACTTAAAATAATTTTATAGGGTCTTCTCTGGAAATGTCTTCAGAGTTGTGACACTTTATTCTGGATATTTTAAAAATGCAGGAAATCCTTTCTTTTTGGATTGAGAGTAGACATTCCCCTTTTAGAGGGCAGACTTCCTCATTTACACCATCTGTTTAACAATGAATCCCTCTCAGCACAGCTGGATTTGATTTGGTTAGACTGGACACCTTACCCAAGCAAATCAATCAAACACCCTCCCCCTGGAATTCTGATTCAAGTAACTGCTGAGAAATAGATAATAATGATCACCTGAATTATAAGTCTAAAAGTACATAACATCATAGTTGGAATTAATCTGGGGAGTAATAGAAGACAGCTGGTCTTGTTTACCAAGGCAAGGAGGAAAGTACAGCAGATGCACATGGGAAAGGATGTAGCTCCATGGGGAATTAGGAACCCCTGTGATGCTGATATTCTTATTCCAGAACCCACTCTTGACGTCAGCCCATTTATGTTTTCCTTGAAATTAAAAGTCTCTTGACTATAACAAAATTATTTTGTTTCCTGAAAACAGCTGCAAATAATGTGGAACAATGTCTATTGAAGATAAATTTAGTTATTAAACTGTTTATGGTCCATGTAATCTATCAGGTTATAAATAAAAGAATATTTTATATCCCCAGGTACAATATCTTGAACATTAATTGCTGTTATTAAGATGAATGGGGGAAAAAAGGTAGGTTATAAAGTATTATAATGATTCTTTTTTAAATTTCAAAGCAGAAAGGGAAGTTGAAACATTCTGGGATATGACTTCATTATTAAAATAACTACTGATTCTCTCAGAATAACTCATTTTCATATCTTGGAATAGTTTATAAACCAAACAAAACTTAGTGGTGTAAACATCATTTTCTATACCCAGTCTCACAGGCTTTTAGTCTTACCATTTTCAGCTCTTAATTATGAGTAACCCCAAATTAAGAACAAATGTATAGGTAAAATTCTATTTTGAATCACATTCACCATGAAGTTTTTCATGGAAAGAAATGTGTATAATCTTTTTCAAAAGAATGTATTAAAAGTTGCTGAGTTTCCACCACCTGTTCCTGACAGCTATTTCAGTGTAAGTAATACATCACAGGGGTGATGGCAATCTGATGATGTATTGGAACTATACATCATTGTGGTGATGGTGCTTTAATGACAGGTGAGTAATATATCTTCAGGTAAAGCCCTCAAATTTAGGCCTGCCTGGAAAATAAAATTTCTGGAAGAGAAAACATCTTATAAACTTTATAAAAGAATGCATGTAACAAAACATATTTTGCTAAATTGGAGGGCTATAAAGTCTGGATGCAGCAATGAGATGTCTTTTCACTATAACTCTTTTCTTAACATGTTTATTGCAAGTCAAAATTGCTTTTGCATTAAAAAATGTTCCCACTTATTTTTTGTCTTCTTTATACTTCATTTATTGATCATTTCAACGTGCCTCATTGTATATTTCTTTTTTGTTTCTTTTTCTTTGGAACTGGAAGATATTTCTTCTGAGCTAAGAATCTTCAGAAGCAGTGACACTTTTCTTGCTAATAAAAACTCCCTAACTCTGTACAGGTAGAAATATCACTTGCCAATTTATTACTGCTTTTTCTATCATTAATAAACTGTTCACATTTTCTTGGTGTTTTAATTCCTTTAAGAGCTTAATTTTTTTTATCTTTACATGGGTATGAATTTCGGTAATCTTTTGTCTGTTATGCTCATTAAGGGGAAAATGAAATCTTTGGAATAGACTACCAATACTCTGATTTTTTAAGAAAGATTATTATCTTCTATCTACATTAAAAATTAAAAGCACATTTACATTACATGATCTTTAAAATTGTTCAACTGTTTGAGACTGTTGAAGTATATTTAATATTAAAACTTAGGGCAAATAAATACTGAAGGATGCATTTTATATATGTAAGTTACAGTCACCATAGCAGAAATCCCTGACAATACTTAACAGGACTTGATAAAGGTGATAAAATGTTTTTTTTTAAAGCAGACTATTATAATTAGGTTGGCTGTAAGAGGAAAAGTAACAGTTATGATATGTGTCAGATGCTTAGATCTGTGTGTGACATGTAGGAGGTGTTCTCTAGCTCACATTGTTAATCTTAGGCCAGCTTTGCTTCTGTGATTATTAACATTATAATCATACAAAGTAAAAGCTAAGATCAGATTATTCTGTAACCTGTTGTAGGAAAAATCCATAACCTAGGTCTGGAATTAGAAAACGAATTTATTTGGCTTTTTCCTTTATTCTAAGTTAGACCTAAGCATTTAATATAAATTTTTCCTCTCTTTTCAGTAAATTGTTCCTGAAGAGGATAAAATATAGCCAAAAATATACATCATGCAAGTTAAGCTATCATAAAGACAGTGGTAAATTGCCTGTAAGTGAATCTTGATGAGATGATGGGAAAATCAAAAATATGGTCTTTTGCTGCAGTCGGACCTGGATTTCAATTCCAAGTCTAAGACACCTTAGCTGGGTAATTATGGAATTACATTTAACTTTTAGAGGCTCAAGCTGATCTTCCATTAAATGGGTAAATACCCTACATCTCTGAATGGGGTATTATGAGAATTAAATTGGAAAATATATGGGAAAGAGAGGGCCTGGCATATTTTAGGAGCTCAGTAAGTGGTAACTGTAGATTGAATTAAACAAAGAGATAAATCTTTAAACAGACTCTTCAAAAAATTTATTTTTCAATATGTTGAAAAGATATGAAGAATAGGTACTATGGTAAAAACTAACCAAAATAATAACAAAAAGGAAATCTAATACATTTAGAATCTCAAAATATGTGTCTTTTTATTTTTTGTTTATTTGCAATAAAGTGATATAATGATATTATGCTGGTTTCAAATGAACAACATAGGGACTGAATAACTGTATACATTACTAGATTCTTGCCCCAATAGTTGTAGCTATTTCATTAACATACCAAAATATTGCAATATTATTGGTTAAATTCTCTATCTTGTACTTTTATTCCTATGTCTAACTTATTTTACAATTTAGAGTTTGTACCTCTTTATCCCCTTCATGTATTTCACCCATCCCTCTACCAGCCTCCCTATGGTAACTAATAGTTTGTTGTATGTATTCGTGGATCTATTTCTTTTTTTTTTTTTTATTCCATTTATAAGTGAAGTCATATAGTATTTTTCTCTCTTTCCATGGTTTATTTCATTTAGTGTGATACAGTCTAGATCCACCAATGTTGTCCCAAATGGCAAGATTTCTTTCTTTTCTATGATGAATAATATTCCATTGTGTATATGTACCACATCTTCTTTATCCATTCATCTATTGATGGACACTTGAGCTGCTTCCATCTTGGCTTCTGTAAATAATGCTGCAATGAACATAGGTGTGCATATATATATTTTTGAATTAGTTATTTTGTTTTCTTTGGGTAAATTCTCAGAAGTGGAATTTCTGAGTCATACAGTATTTCTATTTTTAGGTTTTTGAGGAACCTCCATATTATTTTCTATAGTGGCTGGACCAATTTATATTCCCATCAACAGTGTAAGAGGGTTCCCATTTCTCCACATCCTTGCCAACACTTGTTATTTCTTGTCTTTTGCAGGCTGGCCATTCTAACTGGTGTGAGGTGAGATCTCATTGTGGTTTTGATTTGCATTTCCTTGATGATTAGTGATGTGGAGCATCTTTTCATGTGTCTATTGGCCATCTGTATATCTTTAGAAAAATGTCTGTTCAGGTCCTCTGCCCCTTTTTTAATTGGATTTTTTTGTGTGTGGTGTTTATTTCTTTAATTTAGAGTCATACTTGTTCTACTGAATCAGGCCATTGGTCTACCAATGTCAGTATTCTAAAATGCAACGTTTTTTTTTACATAAGTACATTTGTTTTTCATCATGTCCATAAATGTGAGGTGTTTAGGTAAATACACCTTTGAGATGAGGGAAATCAAGACCCAGCAGACTCAAGGAAAACTTTTACCTCTCCCTTAAACTACCTAAAAGTATTTAGATAGGGGCCTGGCCCAGAAAGAGAGCTATTCCAAGAGATAACTTTTTTATCTGAATGACTTAACTGTATAACATTTAATTAACAAACATCTGTTCTTCTCATCTTCCTGCAAATCACCCTTCATCCTTTTGAAGCCTTAGGCCCCTACCCCTATTCCTTAGCTCAAGATAGCACATAAGCCTCAATTGCCCCTTTTCCTTGGGTCTCACTGATACCAGGATTCGTGTAGTGGAAGAATGAACTTTGCATACACTCAAGGTAGGGGAGCAGGAGAAAAAGGCTTTTTGTTCAGAAAAAGCAAAAGTACAGAACTCCCAGTTCACACCAGGAGGGGACAAGCATGCCCCTGTCTGAGCTGGGTCTTGGGGTATATGTCTCAGACTTAGCTGAGTTGTCTAATTTCTATTGGTTCTGGCTGGAATGCTGTTCCTTGCTTTGACCAGTCTCATCGAAAGTTGTCTGTTTTCCCAAATCTGGCATGCTCATGCAACCCTCGATGCCAGCAGAAACAAAAACAAGGATTATCCCACCACCAGCATCTCATTTGAGGCCCTCAGGAAGCTTCCTGCTTTTGTTCTTTCCCGAGGCCCCTTAGCCTGTTCTGACTAGGCAGGGGCTGCCCCTGTCTTTTCCATGTCTCATCATTACCTTTGTGGGCACCCTCCCCCCGGCAATATGTACGATTTGTTTTTCCTATTAATCTGTCTTATGTTAATTTGATTTTAAACCAGCCAAAGAACCCAGAAGAGGAAAAGAAATTTTCTTCCTCGTCAACAAAGACAATGTATCTTGTGAAAACATGTTCAGACAGCACAAAGTGCTTCGTGATGACTTAAATGAGAAACTGAAAGAGTGAAAAATTGCCACTTTCTCCTCATTGCAGAAGCTGCATGTTTCTTACATGCTTTTTCTTTTATCCATATGAGAAACAGAAACATCCCTGAACACCTGGTAAAAGATGACCACTCAAAAAATTGCAAATGGACCTGCAGAGAGATTTAGTGTCTTTCCTTTTCAATTTTAAGATTCCTTAAAGAGTCTGTGTGAACCCTTCACTCATCCACTCAGTCTTCATGCTGTGTTGAGCTGTACAGAAGAAGCTGTTAGAGCAAATATCCTGCAGGGGAGGAAAATTTTCCCTTCTCCTCTTCTAGGTTCTTAACTGAGACACCCTTCTGTGATAAAAAAAAAAGACAGATTAACTGGAGAAAAACTAGAAACTTAGTAACATGCTACCTTGTGCATACAGGGGAGATACCAGAAAAACTGAGTAACTCCTGGAGTGGATGAAGACACCACCTTAAATACTATTTCCAGCCAAAAACAGAAGAATGACTGGAGCGTGGACAGTGGGACATGCTGGCAAGCAATCAAGGTTATGGCTGTTATTAGCTGAAGTCTGCTGATTCTCCACTGGTAAATTTCTAGAGGTACAGAGAGGGAGAAACCCTTACAAATGGAGATTTCCCTTAGAAATGTAAATGTGCTTTACAAAAACAGTAACTTTATTAGGTTTTCAGACCCTCTCCTGTGTCTGTTTCCTAATGCTAGTTCAAGATCATCCTTATGCCAAAAAGACATATATTGGGGTGACAAGTTCTGCTCCACTTGAACCCAAAGTTGGGGAATGTTGTTAGATAATGGAGTTCATAGGCCAGGTTAATTTATCAATTATTCTAGTGCACTCTCTGCACATTTCTGACATAAGAGTCAAACTCTGTAGTGTCTAAAAATCTGTTTGAATTATTGAGTGATCCAAAGGAACACAATGTTTATGATGCATTAATGTTTAAAGAGTTCACATAATCTAAGATATGACCAAGCTAACCGGAAATAAACAGAAAGACAACCAATTTGAAGTTGTCAACTTTCTAAAAAGTGTAAGAAAGAACTGCTATATAATAAGCCCATTCTTACAGTCATTGTAACCAGGTGAACATATAAAGCATAAAATGTTTATAAATGAACACTTTTGTGGAAATAAATATTTCTGTGAAGTGTCTAAATGCAGAATAATTAAAGGTAACCATTTCTGGACAGAAAAAATAAGAAATAATGCATAAGTCAGTACATTTTCTGCAGAATGTGAATTCTGTAGGAATCACAAATAAAAGAAAAGAAAAACCTGATAAAGTAACCCTTTTGTATTAGTTTAATTTAAATTATTTAATAGCAACTCTAAAGAGTATAAAATAGTGACATATGGCCAAGAGAAAAAAAGAGTGTGTGTATCCATACAATCTAATTCCTTGGACTTTCATTTCATTTGGTCTCTGTCTTTTTGCCTTACCTTTAAATTTTTAAGAACAAAAATGTGGAATGCATATATATTTGCAGTTTTGGAATACAATTCAAATCTACAGCTAACTTGAGAAAGAATATTAAGATAACACAGGTTTATAAGATGGCATATTAATAAGGAAAATTTGGGGTTATTTGTAATAATAGTTTAAACTGCTATTAAATATAAAAAATAGAGATTAATTCACTATGAAATACAGTAACCTGATATTGTCTCAAAACTCCAGAATGCATTATAAAATATTATGAATTTAATATCATACCTGCAGATATGTATAAAACTAAGGACCACTTATCATATATAAGTACAAAAATCTTTCATATAAAAGTTATCTCTCATTTAGCAACATAAAATATAATAAAATTCATAAAACATACTTAGCAAATAAAAAGAATATCAACAATGAGAAGTTCCTTTTAATAAAATTCATCATTAAAAATTAATTTTGTAGAAGTACTTCATATTACTAAGCATCAAAAATTTACCTTATCACCATATTCTTCAGTTTTTTTAAAAGTAAATCAATGAATGGCAAACATATTGTTTATTTTTTAGTTCTTTACAGCTAAAGTCATGACTAATTCTTTCACTGATATGGTAAGTTGACTAGCCCTCCATAGAAAATGCCCATATCTTAACCTGTAGAACCTGTGAATATTATTTTATATGGCAAAGACTTTGCAAAAGTTACATTAGGATTTTGATATGAGATTAAAGTGGAATATTTGGTGGACTGCAAATGTAATCATCAATGTCCTTACAAGGAGGCAGATTTCCTACATTAAAGTGGAAGGCATTGTGGTCAGGCAGGCAGAGATTGGAGTTCAGAAGCCACAAACTAAAGAATGCCAGCAGTCACCTGAATCTGGAAGAAGCAAGAGATAGATTCCTTCCCAGAGCCTCCCAAGCGAGGTGGTCCTTCTGGCACTCTCTTGATATCAGCCCTGTGATACTCTATTCTGATTTTTATCCTATATGTACAGTGCAGTTAAAGACATAGCATAGTGGATTTATCTTCTGTCCCAAACTCCTTATTTCACTGTAGACTGCACAAAAGTTAGTTCATTGTCCACATTCTAGTAGCATATCTTAAAGCTCTTTTGCCATTTTTATCAACATTAATCCAACTTCATATTTGTTTCTGGGGTTTATTTCCATCACTTGGTATTTCTTTATCCTCAAAGAAATGAATGTCATTTAAAATCTACAAACTTAAGACCTCACTGTCTCCTTAAAAATTAGTTATGAAAAAAAACTAAAAAGGATAACCCTTTCTATATAATTTCTTATACTTTTCTATTCAAAGATACTTTTATTTGATCTTGTATGCTTCTGATTACTTTTAAACAATCCTTCAACCTTGGAGGAAAGTTTTGTTGCCATTCTTATAGTTACCCAATTTTGGAAAGAGCCAGTTTAGGTGGTCAGATGAAAGTCAACCTCTAAATATATGAAAACTTTTGCATCTGCTTAATGGTCTTTTTTTTTCCTATGTTCAATAGTTTTTAAAATAATTATGGAAACAAATGTTTTATTTGATATACCAGGGACCTCTCAACAAAGCTAATATTCATGGACACATATGTATATTCAATTTCATATGATCCAAAGTACTTAGCAAGTAGATCTATATTTCTGAACTAGAATATTGATATATATTGATATTAAACATTATAAATAACAAGCATTTCTTTATGAATGGACTGAAAAGCTGTGGATAACTGTAAATTTAAAGAGCCAATGAGTATTGTCTTCTTTAGAATACAAATTGAAAGGAAATATGGTGCATTTACCTTGAAAGGATGTTATGCACTTACATTCAAAAGATGTGGTACATTTATTGTCAAAGATGATGTTTCCTTTACTAAATATTTATTTTAGGTTCATTTATATAAAGAATTGTTTCTCTGTAGCTAGATGTGTGTATAAGGGTAAGAGGAATCAGTAGCCTTGAAAGAAACGATGTAAAAAAATATTTATTCAGAGTCAGTTGTAATTTAAGTAGTCTGCTATGATTCTCATTACAGCCATTGTGATTCTTCTTTGCTGTAAACTACCAATGGGAGTATTATTTCCCTGCAGTGAATCAATTTTAATAGTTATCAGGCACTTCTTCAAAGATTTCAGATTAGATGTTCCCTCCTATTTAGAAACACCTTTCTTAATTCAAAGGAAATTGTTACTGGCATTTATCATTTGTGAAGGAAAAAAAGATTTAACTTACTGTTTTTTTCTTAGAGATAATGTGTCTTAGAGACTATGTTTAGATGCACAAAACAATTGAATTGTCTAAACTAACATAACTAGCTTTCAGGTAAATTATTAAATATTCAAGAAAGATAAACATCCATATGCAAGGATTCAGACAAAAGTGAACTTTACAACTACTATCTCAGTTAGACTTGTAGAATACAGAGAAAAATCCTCTGGAACATAGTTTCTACTCTATACAATAATCTTCCCCTGTTTTACAAATTAAATATTAGTCATTTTAATGTTTTGCAAAGTAAATCATTAAGATTATCACTGGCTAGAGGTACTCCATAAATCTAACCCATTAGCAGATTCATTAGCAAAGATGTTTTAAGAAAGGAATCTATTTGAGTTCTTTCTCCTCGACGTATTCGGCATTATCGTAAGTGACAAATACATGACTTTTCCTTGCTTATGACATACAAACCTTAGGAAATAGAACATGGCATACTATGTTTCAATTTGTATATGCAGTCAAGACATCTTTCTTATTTTATGTATATTTAGATTTACTTCATTTGAAATTACTTATCTATAGCTACATCATCCTCACCCTATTCTAGATTTTAGGACTTCATACCTTTCATTGTTGTAAATAGGAAATGATGTTAATCAAACATCTTTCAGTAAAATTTAATGTTTATACCTGTATGGTCTAATGTAGTATCCATGAGCTACATGGTACTACTGAGCATGTGAAATGTGACTAGTCATAATTGGGGAGAACTGTAAGTATAAAATACACACTGGATAGCAACACTAAATATGAAAAAAAGGATATAAATTATCTCAGGAAAATATTTTTATGTTGATGACATGTTGAAATGATAATGTGTGAGATATTTTCAGTTAAATCAAACACTAAAATTAATTTCACCAGTTTCTTTTTATTTTTTCATGTGGCTATGAGAAAATTAAAATTATATACATATGTTAACATTTATATTTTTATTGAATGGAGCTATTTTATACCATTAGGGAGTTTACAAAATATATGCAAAGGAAATGTCTTTTTTCTTCATCAATAAATAAGGAAACAAAAATTCAATAAGGTTAATTGGCTTAGGTAGCTAGCTAACCTACCTGAGAAGTACAGAAATCTTCTGCCTCTAGATTCTTTTTTTTTTACTTTCCTAAACCATTTGCAAGGTGTTTGGCTTGAGCATTGCTTAGATAACAGATGGCAAGAGGTGAATGCCTGATAATTAAAGTGTTACTTTTTTTTACTTTAAATTAAAAAAAATCATTAATTGAAGGATTCATTGTAATCTGGTTTACTAAACACAAAAAGATTTAAGAAATTGTCATATTAAAAACAATTATAATTTATTGATCTAGTTGCTGGTAACATAGGCATTTTCATTTTCTAAAAACTTTCTTAGGCTATTAATGTTCTTTGTTCTAAACTTTATTTGTGCTACACTTTTGGAGTTTACTAAAATATTAATGTTGTAGTTTTGGAATCTAAAAAGCTGTATAATTTGCATCAAGACATTCCTTTGATTTACAGTGTTATTTTTCCAATGATGTATTAAAGAATTTAATTCAAGATAATTTGATACACATAAATCAACAATGACTGATAAACATGAAAAAGTACAATATTGGTGAAAATAACTATGCTCCTTAGGATATTTTTAGGAAGGTAAAGCAAAAGCATAGCATAAAAGGTCAGTGAAAAATATCAGTTTACAAAATTACAGAGAAGTTGACTTGGTAAGTCTGGGAAACTAATATAAATTGTAGTAAAAAGTATTTTGAAATTATATGATGGTATCTTCAAATTTACCATTTTTGTTACTAAATTTTCTTACTAGATGTTATTCATACATGTTTAAGTACACATTATAATCTGTATTAAATTTATGCTTGCATGTTAATTTGAAATTTGATTAAATTCTTTGGAAAAATAAGCTCAAATTTCAATGACTAATTAAAAAGTTAATATGTATGTTAGGATAGTCAGTAAGATATGAGCAGCAGAAAGGGAGAGGTGGAAGCTTGTAACCCTTTTAGGTGGGTTTACACCCTCTCTTTACCTAAAACGGGAAGGAAGACAGAGTTGGGAAGTCCCTAAGGCTGATGCTGGTCCAAGACATGTCCAAGAATGACCTTGACACATTCACATGACCATTAGAATTTTACCACGTGGGTTTTTCTGTATGCATTATGAGTAAGAGCTTTCACAGAACCTGAGCAGTTATATGATGTCAACCTGTTAACTCACCCCTCATACTTTTTTAGAAAACCAAGTATTCAGATAAGCAGGGCTGGTCCTGACCTCTCAGGCTGCCCACTTTCTCTTCAAGAGTGTACTTTCTTCTTGCTAAATAAAACTGTCTTCTAGCCTTCTTATCTTGCTTCATATTTCTTGTCTATGTGCATCAGAGGAAGGGTCCCTCTCTGTAACATATATGGTTCTATTAATAGAATTTTATGTAATCATCAGCTAATTGTCATTGTTGTAAGAATGATGACTAATGAAAAATCAGGGATTTGAAGCCAATCTTAAAAAGTATACATGTATGTGTTGCAATGGAGGCAGTGAAGGATGAATTATAAAATTAAGGCAGTTTGCCTCTCCTTAGTCATACTAAGTGTAGAGGTTTTAGATTCTGTAAGAGTTATTATCAATCTAACATACTAAATAAAGTGGCCAATCCAAACTAAGCGGCTGTAGGGACCAAGGGCAGGCTGCCCCAAGATATGCCTTTGTGGAAGGCAGATTCTGTCAGAGTTGAAAACAATAAAGGCCCAAAAAAACTCAGAAAGATGCTTTGACCTCCCCCCATCTAACTCAAAAAGAATTTAGATAGAAGACCTGCTACAGGAAGAGAGCTATTACCATAGATAACTACATTATGATATAAACTGGGGGTGGTAGAGAGAGAAGGATGTAGTTACATCTGTTAAAATTCCTGTGTGCCATTGTCTCTGTGTGGCCCATCAAACCCTTGTTTAACAAATATTTATTCTTTTCATATTTCTGTAAATTTCTTCCCTTTTCCTTTGAGGTCTCAGACCCCTATCTCCATTTCCTTGGTTCAGAATGACATGTATACCTCATTCTCCCTGTCTTTGGAATATATGTCTATGGATTCCCTGTGTGTAATAACTAAGTTTTGTTTTTTTATCCTTTTAATCTGTCTCATGTCAATTTGACTCTTAAACCAACTAAAAGAACCTCGAGGGGTAGAGGAAATTTCTCCTTCTCCAGCAGTACTATTTCTTTACTAATATTCTCTATTAAAATACAGAATTCATAATTTGACTTGAGATGTTAGACTAAAATATAGGGCTTTGATTTTTATTTAGATGTTTGTCATTAGCAAACAGTATAGATGATGATAAAAGATTTTGAGTTTTCATATGGGCAGTAAAAATTAACTTTCAAAGGTTTGTGTTTATTTTGGTAATCGAATTTTTACTTTCTGCTCAATTTCCATTTTATTTACCAATGTAGAAAAAATGAAAAAAATATCTGTATGTAAAACTCATTCCTTCCTCAGATCAGTATTTTAAAATGCTCCAATGGCATTCCTTAGTAAGTCAGACAGAAGACCACTGAAACTGGTATCATATGGACTGGAGAGACAGATTTCTGTGGCAGCTCCCTGGAGGATGCATCTAAGCCATTTTGGGGGGAGGAGAGAAGCCCAGTCTTCACAGACTATTCACCATGAACTCCTGTTTGACTTAGTTGATCTTCCTGAACTCAAAATTCATACCTGCTTAAGATTACAATACTTTTCATGCATCAAAGGGTTAGTGGCAGCTCAGATATAGTTCCTTTTGATGATTATTAATATCATATCCTGATATGAAAAATAGCTGGACTTGCTCAATATATGTTATGTATTCTCTGGGCTTCCTTAAAAGGGAGTTGGCAGTGGGGGTAATGAGAGCAAATAACAGAATACGTATGTAAGGAAATATCAGTACTTTACATATAAAAGATAATTTTGAAATAGTTACTAACATATCATTCCATTGTAAATCTCATAACAAGTTCAATAATTTTGACATAAATAAAAGGAAACTTACAAGTTGTAGGTGCCTAGATATACGTACAGCTATCAACAGACAAATTTAGGATGGGAGAACTGGTTTTCTGCCTCCAAAGTTATTCCTTTTATATATTACTATGTGATCAAAAGTTGACTTTTTTTGTGTGCTCCAGAACCATTCATATTATTCAGTCAAATTATGGTCATTATTATATTTAAAAAAGTCCTCTTACATAAGTTATCTAGGATTTATATAAAGAAACAAAGACCCTTAGTAGATATTTACATTTTACTCCTATGCAATCACCAGTCTGGCTAGTATAGATATTTTTAGCATTTCTTTTTATAGCCAAGACAAATGTAGGTTAGTCTCATACAAATAAAATGCAGATAAATTTCAATTTTTTTTTTCTAGGAGATAATGCAAGTGCTTAAGTATAAGCATGAACATTCCCTCCATCAGGTCTTCATGAAACCATTCACACAAACAAAATCTTCTGTAGGATGAGTATTACAACTCCTTGTATTAAATCTCCCTTTTCCCAACTCCATTCCTTCATGTGATCATCAAATACTCATATCATGTCTGCTAGATACATGGTGGTATTGCAGCAGGTAGAAAAGATTGAGAGACCAGTCCAGAAAAAGCACCACATTCCTAAGTTCTGACAAACATCATCAGATGCCTTATGACTTGAACTACTGACCCTGTGAGACTCCTAAATGTCTTATTTTTCCCATCAACCCATTGTGTTAATGCATTTTATGGCCAACACATCCTGGGTTTGGGGATCCTTTGGCCAGGTAATCAATGGACCAAGACACAAACAACTTGTGACATGCACACAAGGGAAATCTGACAATAGCCTTTTATTCATTCTAATACTACATAACCCTGGGTGGAGAGTTTGTATGCTAGTGCTACATGCAATGATGTTGCAGCATACATGTATGTATGTAATCTGTGCGTGCGCTAGTTATGTACCTCCCTGTTTATGCTAACTGGACAGCTAATGAATAAGCATTTTTGCTCCCCATAAAAGGAGCCACCCTGATTCTTCTGAGGGCTGACGCTCTCTGGTACAGCCCACTTTGGCCTATCAAAGTGTTTCTGTTTCCTGATTTCTCTAATAAAATACACAGCTTGCTTGCTGATGCCTAAGGCTCAGTGTTAAATTCTTTTAAACACGAAGATGAGGACCGAGGACCCTGTTCCAATGTCAGCTGGTAACAGTATGAGCAGGTGCTAGAGATATCCTGATGAATAATCTAGATGAACATACCTTTACTTTTTGTAACATATTCATATATTGGATTACTTTAGAAATTCACACCTGTAATATCTCTCTTCAGAGCAAACAGTGTAGATATTTAGTATTAATATTGGTGATTCATTGCATTAATATCACAATGAAAATAGCACATTAATTTCAGAAATACATAAATTGTAATCCTCCAAAACAGGCATTGTACTTGATATTTAGATCTGTAATACTTACAAGTACTTAGAAAAATTAAATATGAATAAGAGACTTCGGAGTTTTATTTCCTGTTGGAGACTGGTTTTTCTCTTAAATCACCATGAGCAAGTGTATTAACTTCTATGCTATGCATTATTTCTCTCTGTGAAATGGCAAATGACATTGGAAATCATCTTTTGTTTGCCAGAGGTTAAGGTAACTCTCTGGCTGGAAACGTTTTCTTTTAAAAGGGTACATATTTTAAGAAGTGAACATATAATGGATAGCTCATAAAAGGAACTCCACTTACTTGCAGTCATTGGAGAAAGCTCAGCCTGAATTAGCAACATGTCTAAAAGGTAGGTTTATAACTTTCAAATAATCGAATAAATAAAAGATTGCATAGAGAAAGGAAAGTGCTTAAAGAAATGGCCTTATTAAAGAAATATTTAAATTAACATATCAATACATGAAATGTAGAAAGAGGATTTTGACTGCTGTGTGTGCTGGCAAAGACTGGTGTTTTAACCTATCACCACCTTCCTTAACAGTCATGCTTGCAAATCAGTGTTTCTTGAACAGCTTTATTTCATTTGATAATGGTAATGTATTTTTCCCCTTTGCTATTTCCCATGTAAATATGGAAGTTTGCCTAGTTTTGTATTAGTTTGCTTTCTATTACACATGTTTTTTTTTGGTAACTATTACTTAATGCATTCCAATATATATTTTGACTATAAAAATAAGATACATCCCATGGTAGAATGGGGTAGGATATGGCTGTCAGTTTAAAAAAGGATTTAGGACTTCAAGCCATTAGCCCTCCATCTGAATGTGTTACCTGTCTATGCATAGAGAAGTTCAAAAGGAGTCAAACTGATACTCCTGGAAATGTCATCCTGTTTTCTTAGTCGCATTACATGCAGCAAGATTGGGTTTTTGATTGAAAAAACAGACAAGTGATGTTTCTGGTGACATTTCTAGGACTGGTTCCAATTGATTCTCAGAATGGCTTTATGCGATCTTAGGTCCATTTCAAAGATGAATTGCAGAAGTAAAGTTTTGCAACATTACTTCTCCAGACTTATGCTCCTACATATTATTTTATTTATTGTGGATTGTAGTTGCCTGGATATAAGAAAGTTGCATGTATTATCAGAAATGTTATATTAGTACTCCAACAATTTAACAAATTATCAGACAGGAAGAATGAATCCATGAAAAATTTACCAAAACTGATTGATGAAATGAATGGACCCAAAATAATAACCAATAATAGCCAAATGTCATTGGATTGCTTTGTTTCCAGTCTGTCTGCAGTAATCGGCAGGTAAAACTTTGAGAAAATGCTGAAGTGACCACGATTTCAGCATCCATGGCTATAACAGGATGATAATAAAGCCTTCTCATAGGACTCTTGCAACAATTAAATAAGATTACCCATGAAAAAATTCTCATACTGGTATATCACACACAATTTAGAATCAGTAAATAGCAATCAGAAAATCTGATATCCAGAGCCCATTTCTGACTCTGACACTGTCTGTAATATTTCAAAATGTTTAACATGTTAATATGTTTCTTAATTATTTCTTAATTTTTAGCCACACCTTAATCATGTGTTAAGCTAATTTATTTGAGAGAGAGCTATCAGAATTCAATAAACTTAGTAGTGATTAATGAAGACTATTTCCCCTAAATAATTGAAAAACAACTCCACATAAGACATTTTTCTAGGGCTTTCATCATAGAAGACCAAAACATAGTATGAATTACTGCTATAGGATCATATATGCTACTATGAATACATAGAGGAAAGGTCTTGGAACCCCCCAAAATATATGGGGTATAATTCAGGAAAACAAAGAAGTTTTTTGCATAGAGGGGAGAAGGACTTGGAGCAAAATAAGGTGCTTTTTGCATTGCTTTTGTTATTGAACTTCCAAGTAGAAGTACGAAGTAGTTTTCTGCGTGTATTATTCCAGGGCTCAAGGCAATAGCAAATTCATGCTGTTCTCATTTGGTGAACACGTGCATGCATTTTGAAACTGAAATAGGAGTAGATATGTGTATAGTCAATTCTAATGCAAAATGTAATCATCTTAAGTAGATAATGCCAGGGTTTATTTACTAAAGTGTGTGTATACATATATATGTATACACACACATATATAAGGTGTTTTTTCTTAGGGAGGTGGTTAATTTGTGATATCATTTGTCTTTTCTACTTAAATCTATTAATGTGACATAGTGTTCCTTAAAAAAAACATATAAATGTTGAAAATTTCACAAAATTCTATGATAAAATTTGCATGGACATTTGATTTATATTTTGATAAATTTGCTTTGTCTCAATATATAATATAAGCTTTTATAGAAATACGCATAGTTGAGTTCTATTATTTAACTTTGGTGTATAATTTTCTTTGTTAAGTTTTGTTATCAGGACTATACTAGTAAAATGAATTGAGACTGTATCAGTTACAATATTAGTTTGAAATGCTTAAGGAATATAATCTCTGAAATATGTGCTGGAACTATGAACAATCTGGAAATATATTGTTTTTCTACTGTTTTAATTTTAATGTTTTCTACTTGGTCTTGAACAAATTTTGGCCTTTAACTTTTACTATAAATCCAGTCATAATTTTCAAATATAATCATACAATGTACTTTAAAATTTCTTAAATGCTTAAAACTGATCAATATATAGAACCAGGTTTTTAATTCTAGTGGTATATAGTCAAGTTCTCTAAATTTTTGTTTCCTATTAAACTGATGAATTTTCAGTATTTTCAAATAACTTTTGTGTGCTTATTATGTAAAACCAAAACCTAACAGATTTTTTTCTATGGTCTTACTATTTCATTTTATCTTTGTAATTTCATGTTAGAGTTATTTTGTTATTCTCTTTATTACTACTTATTTTAAAAACTTAGTGGAATCACTTTTCATGTTTTCTTCTAGTTAAATTTTATTTTATGTAATTTGCTCCTAAAATGGCCTTACTGCATCCTATGGATTATGATATGTAGATCTGTTATTTTAATTTATGTCTCACTAATTTATAATCTGTATTTAAATTTCTAATCTGTGAGTTATTCAAATTTTATTTTTACTTTCCAAATGTAAAGAATATTGGTTAACAATTTTAATTGTGATTTTCAAATTGTATTGAATGGTTTTCAATCTGCATTATATTTCTAATTTAGAATATAGTGAGATATAGTATTTACCTTAATAGGGTATAGTATTTTGCTATTTTCCACTCATTAATTTTTAATACATCATTTTTCTTCTAGGAGTATCTGTTTTTCAATCAGGGAATTTAATTCCTTCATATTAATTATGATTATTGATATAATAGATATTTTTCTGTTACATTTTACTTTGTGTTTACTAAAATCTTTCTGTATATTCTGCTTTATTGGTTGAGAATTCTCTATTTCATATATGTCTTGTTTTTTCTTTATTTCTTTCACACAGTGGTGATAAAGTTTTTACATAAAGGGCCAAATAGTAAATATTTTAGGTTTTTGGGTCCATATACAGTCTGGTCTGTCACATAATTTTCCTTTTCCTTTTTTTAAATTTTTTTGTAAAGCTTTTAAAATTATTAGTTTACTGGCCATGGTTCCTAACTCCAGTATCACATTTTCTCTTTTCTTTAAGTTTTAATATTAATGCTTAAACAATTTTTGTCCAAAATGTGTAGTGAAAAATTATCTCTTTAAAAAAATGTAAGAACTTTGCCAATATTCCCTATTTTGCCACACTCTCCAAACTCCATTTGAGATCATTTAGGAATTTGGGATCCTGACTGTTATAAATTAGATGTGATAATATATTTTATTTGTATAGCAATATTCATATATATTGTATAAACATTTGTGCAGCATTTTATACAGTCCAAGCACTATTCTGAGTCCCTTACAGGTAATAACTCATTTCATTTTCATAATGATAGGCCAATTTGATTGCTTTGCTGCCATTTTGCAAATGAGTACAACTGAGTCATGAAGAAGTTAAGTGATTCACTCAGTGTCAAATAGCTGTTGGGTAGTAGAGCCAGGATTCAAATCCAATCTAACTGGCTTCAGAGTACATGCCCTGAACTATTTAGACTTAACTGTATTTCCAGTTTTCTTGCACATCACTATGTAAATCCTTCCTTTGAGATTTTTCCCACACCTGCCTTTTATTTTTAACCATCCATCTTCTCTTAATTTATTTAGAGAAAATCCATAGGAAATGTTGCAAAACCACTCATTGAATTTGAAATATGAATAAATTATTGCATTTTAAATAAATTAAGTTATCAAAATATTAATCTGAAGAATATCTCAGACACTGTACAGTTTTGTAGAGTTCTTCAAAGTTACTGAAGAATCTTAATGGCAAACTCTATCCACAAAGTAAAAGAAAACCAAGAAAAAGCATACCAATTCATTATAATACCATAAGTTTGAGAAGGTAGGGGTAAAAAATTTCAGTATTTCCATAATCTCTTGCATGGCCTTAGTTCATCTCCATATCAATAGGTGTTTCCAAGGGGTGGAGCGAAGTAGTCAGTCTCCATATCAATAGGCAATTACAAGGGCCAGTAAGGGCTTATACGGATGGGAGAGGCTGGTGGAACTCTCCTTCTGCAGCTGATCAACAGAGATGCAGGACAACTGCTTATAAGAAAAAATGGGTTTCTCCCACTTTACTTCTCCCTTTGACTGATTTTGGTTTCAGAGGTATTTTGCCCTGGGATTTCCACCCTCCCCGGAGTTACAGAAGGAAAAACAACAGTGAACTCTACAGATCAATCTCAGTTACAAACATGGCTACAAAAATACAAATTATTAGTTTAGTGTATGAATCAAATAATGGAGTATAGTATATATGCTCACTGGTATCAGTTTCTAAAACTCCAGCACTACTGAAACCACTTCTTATGACTTTTTATCACTGGAGACATAGCAGATAATAGGTTTGTAATGGGATCTGTGAACATGAATTACTATTTATTTTTTATTTTTACTTTACTAAAGTCTAGATTAGATGGCTGACTTCTTGAGTCATTTTCCTTATATTGATAGTGTTTTGTATAATGTCAGGCATTCAAAAACTATTAGTAAGCATTTAATATTAACAGTAAATAACATTTTTGAAAGCCTTCTATGGCCCTGTGTTTTAGTGATTGCATTAGGCATATGTATTTTCATACTCACAGTAGGAGATACAGAAAGTGATGTCCAGAGAGTTTATATAAAGTTGACTTCTTCATTTGCAAGAAGAGTTTATATCGTCATTTTCAATTTTACCATACGAAGTTTACCAGTATTAGGTAAATGAGCTGTATTAGTTTTCTAAATGCTGCTGTAAAAATAACCACAAATTTAGTGGCCTAAAACAACCCAAATTTACTATCTGATCGTTCTGTGGGTCAGAAGTCCAGCATGGGTCTCATTTGGCTCAAATCAAGAAGTCAACTGAACTGTGTTTCTTTCTGGACACTGGAGAAAATCTGTTCCTTTACTATTCAGGTTTTTCAAAGAATTCAGTTGATTATAACCATGGACCTGAGGTCCTTGTTTTCTTGCTGGTTGTCAGCTGACAGCTTCCTACTGTATCTTCAAAATCAGTAACACTGGTTTGAGTCCTTGTTACCCTTGACTCTCCCCAGCCTCTTCATCTTTTGCTTTCTAACTTTTCTTTCTTTTTCTAGTTTTAAGGACCCATATGATCATATTGGTCCACCAAATTGTTCTCCCTATTTTAAAAATCTGTAAACTTACTTCTGTTTGCTAAGTCTCTTTTTTTTTTTTGCTATACAATGTTTCATATTCACAGATGCTGGAGAATAGGATGTGGATTGCTATATTGGCTATCACATGAGTTAAAACTACCAAATTAATTACCTTGAGTAACTCGATAAATTAATATATATCTTAACCCATCCACTAGATAATATAATTCAGGTTTATTTTTCAGAAAATATATATTTTATTAGAAAAAGAGTGTCATTATAAATTTATGATAAGAAAGTTTAAACATATGGCATATTAGGAAAATCATGGGAGGGAACTATTTCTAAACATAGAGAATTCCTTAATAACAGAGAATTATCTTTATTTATATTTTAAGAAACAAAACAAGTAAACCATTTTATTTCAAATTTTAAACAAAAGTACATTGAAAAATTTAACTCAACAAAGTCATTTAATATTGATAAGAAGGCCTGGAAAATATGGCAATGAACAAATTTGCTATCATATTCGTTAGTTATTTTCCATGTTTTAGTTTAACAAAGTATATCATTCCATTTATTTATTTATTTTTTATGCTTTCCCCCTCGGTGGTTTTGTATTTCTCTAATCTTACAATTTTGCATTAATAATCATGGTCCTTGAAATAGACTCCAAGGTGGTATTCTGAATTTTTTAAATAAAACTTCAGTAAGTTATATTCTGTATGCTCGTGAAAAATATAGTTTTTTTTTTTAAAGTGGGAATAAGCTTTGTAGCTTAAAAGCAGAATTATTTTGCTTAGCTTGTGAATTCATGGGTATATTTTCATACTAATATTTAGAGGGTAAGAATGTAAATTAACATTACCAATATTCATAAAATCTTAAACAAACTATAAACAAAATTTCCCAAGTAGGATAAAAATTTTGTATCTTTAGCTATTAAAAAATAAACTTTTGCATTTTACATATGACAGGATTATTTTAATTATTTTAAGGCAGTTCTTGACATGTAGTAGAAAACCATTATTTGATGTATTTTCTATGTAAAAGCTTTAATAAAAATGTAATAATGATAAATCTGAAATATACTGTTTATGTATAGGAAGATTCAATCATATAAATATGTTAATTAATCTCAAATAAATCCATTACTCCAAAGAATTTCCATTAAAATTCTCATGAGGAATTTTAAAGATGACTAACATTTATGTGGAGAAGTAAAGATGTAATAATATCCAACTAAATTTTGCACCAACAACTGGAGGGATTAGAGAAGGAAAAAGATATGTAGGAGGATTAGAGAAAATGCAGAATAGGAAGAATTAGGGATTAGTCCATCCTGACATAAAAATTGAAAATAAAACCACCCAACAAATTGGTTAAGATATTTTTAGTGAACTAAGAGCACAATGTACCTAAGAAATAAAGAATATTAGGAAATAATATTGGATACAAACAAATACTTAAATTTTGTAGGCCATGTTAAGGAAGTTATTTTTTTTAAGTGTAAAAGAAAATGTTGGGTTTTCTGTGGAAGTTGATGTAATATGACAAAATACATATTTGTGGAAAGATCATACTATCTATAGTAAAGATAATAGGTAGAAGAGTTAACTACAGCACTTGGAGGAAAACAGTCATAAGGTTATTGTAGCATAGATGACTACTTACTGTAATTCCTTCAGATTTATCATTGAAACCAGTACAATTATTCTAAGGTTCTCTCTCTGACTCCAGTGTGCTCATTGGATGGGAGTTGGGATGGGGAGGCAGAGGGATGACTAGATGAAGCACAGGGGACTTGACGTACAGTGAAACCATATGATACCCTAATTGTGGATAGTAGCATTTATTAATTGTAACAAGTGTATCACATTAATACAAGATGTGAATAGTAGAGAAAACTATGTGTTGGGGTAAGGCAAGGGGTATGTAGGAACTCTATCATTTACTCAAGTTTCTAAAACTGTTCTAAAAATAAAGTCTATTCATTTAAAATATATAAAACTGAATTTTTAAAAAATTACCCTAAGGAGAGGATTGGCCATGTAATATGATGTCTGTTTAAGCTGGGTAAAATGAGAACTTGTTGTTCATAGATGAAAAGTTCAGAGGTAGGGATTAAAATGGTCCATATCTGTTTCCTTTTTTGTGCATAGGAGTTAAAAGCAGTTGACTAATTAATAAGCAGATACAGTGATGGTTCAAGTACTTTTAGTTATGAGGAAATACTGTAGTTAAGAGCATGGGCATGTAATCACACACAGATACACTTTCGTGGGTGTATATGTGTATAATGCAACAAAGATATAAGTGTACATCATCACCAAGTAAAAATATCATGGATTTAATTTTACTATAGTCTTAGTTCTAGATATACAAATGGCAGGATAAAATAGCTAACCTACTTCCTCTGGGTCAGATTTCTATGCTCATCATGAATGGTATATCCCTTTCAGTGAGTCTGAGAAAAACAGTAAAATTCCCTTATGACTTCTGCAGCATTTAAGCAAAAAGCATTTGTTGTTCTATGTTCTGTATCCCATTTTCACACAAACTTACCTATCTAAAAATTCAATAACCAAAATATCACACAAATATACACATATGCATATTATACCACATATTCAAAATCTGGCAAATATTTATATTCCTCTATCCCTTTCTATGTTTGTCTCTAAGCTTGCAACAAAAGTGGAATGTTTCTTTGTGACAATGTATCAATATCTAATGGTTAGGTACTTTATTTTTGTATCAGTTTTCCTCCATGCCCAGTCATTCTCATAAAACAAAGAACATTTTACCCAAAGACTGAACAATTTTGTTGCTTAGGAATGGAGGCTATTTATTGCTCCTATGTGCTCAATTTTAAGCGGTGGAAGACATAACCAATATGACAGCTTGTGAAGCTAAATAGTTGTAAAAGACATATAAAATATCTTTAGTCGTGTTTTCTAATCCCTATGGTGAAAGTAATGAGGGAACACATCACTTTGCCACCAACTTTATTCACTTAAACGTGCTTCTGAGGCTGGCTTTAAGATAGATCCTTTTTTTCCCATGTGAAAAAACAAATAAGCAAACCAAAAAAATCCAACCTTGTTTTCTATCAAATTAATTGTTCTGGCAGAAGAAAAAATAAAGGTGGAAAAGGAGTTACATGTACATGGACTAAAGCATACTCTGTCTTGCATTCCAAGCTCAAGGCAGTCTACTCTCATTATGAGGGTCGGACAGTGACTTGGTGTAATATGGCCCCTGACTAGTCAGAGTTCTGGAGCAGAAGTGGTCACTGGAGAAAGGTCAGCCTCATCTAGTATTAATACTCCCATCCCTGTGAGTTACCGGAGGTCTTGAATCTACCACTCCCAAACCCACTACCACCCAACAGGTTGCCCTAAATCTAGAAGATCAACCCCATTATATCTTTTATCATTACTTGTAGTACACAAGAACTCCTAGGCTCCATTTCTCATCTGCCTAAATACAATCTCCTTTAAAGCTATATAACTCCTTTTTCTTCCCCTTATTCTACCATCCAAGTTCCTTATACCCTTACACTGTACCTGTGGAATTATTTTACATTCTAAAATAAATGTCTTCTCTAACCATTCCCTTCAAATTATTATTCTGATGAAAACTTGGATTTTTCCTAAGGAAACAGTTTCTATGGCTGGCTTATCAACTGATAACTGTTTTTGCTCCCACAGCTCTCATATCAGTGGGCCTGGAAATTTTCTTGGACTTTATTCCTGGTTTTTGGCCATTCTCCCTCTTTTCTCCCTAAATACTTTTGGCTTTGCTTTTCATTTACATTATCAGATTCTTTGACCTACTAACCCTCATTGTTGCTGATATCTACAATCTCCTGGCTTATTTCCCCTCTTCCTCTCACAGGTAAAAAATTTTAGCACTGGTTCCATTATCACTCCTGCCTTAATTCTGTGCAACTGCAATAAACACCTAGATAATCCTTTCAATACATGTTACTTTAGTTCCTGAACTGCATTTCTCTAATTCTTATCTCCATCTCACCTATTCTTTCATGAAATTATTTTTAGTCTAGATCCTGTGATTACCAGTGAATGCATCACCTTGAAGTTTCTTGGGTCATATTCTTTGACCGTCAAGTCTTTTCTCTAGTTCAACTATCACCCTGACCAGAGCAAAACTTGGTCAAAATTTCAATGGCATTAAATCCTCCATTCCAATTTTCATTGTTCCCCTTTTGCTTGATGTCTTATATTCCTCCTTCTTCAGTGTTAATTCCATGGCCATCAATTAACTCAACAGATATTCAGTATGTATTAGACACTATTTAAAATTCTTTGGATATATTAGTAAACAAAGATTAAAGACCTCTGCCTTTGTGAATCTTAATTCATAATCATTGCATTGATATATACTAGAATATCAGTCAGTTGGGTTAAATTATTCTGGGACAATAAATAACCCATAAATGTTAGAGATTTCCTAAAACAAGGCTTTAAATATTATCCATATTATATGTATATTGTGAATTGGCTTAGGTTCCCCTCAAAAAAACCAGGACCAGGCTATCTCTTGAACTTGTTCATCAGGGTATAGAGAGAGGAAATATGGCCCATTGATGTGACAGCCCTAATAAATGTGGCCAAAACTAAAAAGATAAGATACCTAAGAATGAGCACCAAAGGAAGGGACCCAGCAGACATTTTCCTTTCTCAATAATCAAACTTATGTGGCAAAACTGTAGCCTTAGCTAATTTTAACTGTCTCTGCCTATTCCCATCTACATCCATACACCTAAATACAACTGCAGGAAAGAAAAGATATACCACTTTATGATCTGGTCAAATTTTAAACAGCTAATCATACATATCAAATGGGTTATTAATGAAATCAAGAAATAAATCCATAGGTCTTTATTATAAGTTGAATTTGTCCCCACAAATTTTTTAATGTTGAAATCATAAACTCTAGTAGCTCAGAGTGTGACCTTATTTTGACATAGGATCTTTACAGAAATAATTAAATTAAAATGGAGTCATACAGTGGGCCCTAATCCAATGTGACTGGTGTCCTTATGAAGATAGACATTTGGACACAGAGACATACATAGAGAGAAGAAGACACACAGGGAAAAGTAGCCACTCACAAATCAAGTAGTGAGATATGGGACAGATGCTTCCACTCAGAGCCCCAGAAGGAATCAACTATGCTGACATTTATTTTTATTAAGGTATCATTGATATACACTCTTATGTATAGGTTTCACAAGAAAAACATGTGGTTACTACATTCACCCTTATTATCGAGTCCCCCCATACACCAATGCAGTCACTGTCCATCAGTGTAGTAAGATGCCACAGACTCCCTGCTTGTCTTCTCTGTGCTACACTGTCTTCCCCGTGATCCCACACACACCATGTGCACCAATCATAATACCCTCAATCCCCTTCTCCCTCCCCGCTTCCACCCGCCCTCTCCCACCCCTCCCCTTTGGTTACCACTAGTCTCTTCTTGGAGTTTCTGAGTCTGCCGCTATTTTGTTCCTTCAGGTTTGTTTCATTGTTATACTGCACAAATGAGGGAAATCATTTGGTATTTGTCATTCTCTACCTAACTTATTTCACTGAGCATAATACCCTTTAGCTCCATTCATGTTGTAGGATTTGTTTCTTTCTTATGGCTGAATAGTATTCTATTGTGTATGTGTACTACCTCTTCTTTATCCATTCATCTACTGATGGACACTTAGGTTGCTTCCATGTGTTGGCTATTGTAAATAACGCTGCAACAAACATAGAGGTGCATATGTCTTTTTGAATCTGAGAAGTTGTTTTCTTTGGGTAAATTCCTAGGAGTGGAATTCCCAGGTCAAATGATATTTCTATTTTTAATTTTTTGAGGAACCTCCATATTGCTTTCACAATGGTTGAACTAGTTTACATTCCCACCAGCAGTGTACATGGGTTCCCCTTTCTCCATATCCTCACCAGTATTTGTTGTTCCTAGTCTTTTCAACGTTGGCCATCCTAACTGGTATGAGGTGATATGGCATTGTGGTTTTAATTTGCATTTCCCTGATAATTAACAATGTGGAGCATCTTTTCATGTGCCTGTTGGTCATCTGAATTTCTTCTTTGGAGAAGTGCCTATTCATATCATCTGCCCATTTTTTAATAGGGTTGTTTGCATTTTGGGTGTTGAGGCATGTGAGTTCTTTATATATTTTGGATGTTAACACCTTGTCAGACATGTCATTTACAGATATATTCTACCATACTGTAGGATGCCTTTTTGTTCTGCTGATGGTGTCCTTTGCTGTACAGAAGCTTTTTAGCTTGATGTAGTCCCATTTGTTCGTATTCATTTTGTTTCCCCTGCCTGAGGAGATATGTTCAGGAAAAAGTTGCTCGTTTAGATTCAAGAGATTTCTCCCTATGTTTTCTTCTAAGAGTTTTATGGTTTCATGTCTTACATTCAGGTCTTTGATCCATTTTGAATTTACTTTTTTGTATGGGGTTAGACTATAATCCAGTTTCATTCTCTTGCATGTAGCTGTCCAGTTTTGCCAACACCAATTGTTGAAGAGGCTGTCATTTCCCCACTGCATATCCATGGCTACTTTATCGTATATTAATTGACCATACATGCTTGGATTTATATCAGGGCTCATTAGTCTGTTCCATTAGTCTATGGGTCTTTCTCTTACCAGGACCAAATTGTCTTGATTACCATAGCTTTGTAATAGAGCTTGAAGTTGGGGAGCATAATTCCCCCAGCTTTATTCTTCCTTCTCAGGATTGCTTTGGCTCTTTGGGTTCTTTTTTGGTTCCATATGAATTTTAGAACTATTTGTTCTAGTTTATTGAAGAATGCTGTTGGTATTTTGATAGGGATATGCTGACATCTTGATTTTAGATTTCAAGTGTTCCAAATAGTGAGACAATAAATTTCTCTTGTTTAAGCCACCCAGCCTGTGATAATTTGTTATGACAGTATAACAAACTAATATAGTCTCTAAGAATATCACTAGCTTATTCTCCCATCTCCCACCAATCCTCTTTTCTGAAACCACCCAGTAACTCATGTCACATCATCAGCCTGATGATGATCTCTGTGAACTGTGACTTCACTTCCTACTCCTCTGAGAATGTTAGAGTCATCCGAAAGTATCAGAAGGAGAAGGAGCTTTCTACAAGCCATCTCTACAAATTGCCCTCACCTAACAATATCTGCATAAACAAACTCTGCTTTATTGCCAAATGGCATAGATGGAGTGGCCTTGCTTCTATCAGTCCCCTCACTCTCCACCTCTCATCTCTTCAAGGGTGGCACCCCAGCAATTCTCCTGTCTGCCTTCTACAGTCAGTCTTCCCTCTCTATTGCAGTACTTTCATTTCCACACAGTCTGTCATCAAGAAAGGTAATGGTATTTTTATCTCATTTCCCTTCTTAAATACAACACCATTTCTTTGCTTGCATTTCCGGCAAAACTCTTTAAAATTATTGACAATTCCAGTGTTTCCTGTTACACTCCTATTATCTGCTCTACTGAGACTACTCCCACTGTGGTGATGGAACATAAAGAGTCCTTCATGATCCTTGCCTCCTAACACATATTTCATTTTTTAGTCCTTCCCCCTTTTGTGTGGATAGGAACTGTGACTGGCTTTTAACCATTACAGTATGGCAACGTTGATGAGTTGTATGTGATTATATGCAAGTAACTATGTAATAATCTCAGTTAAACCTCTTGAGAGAGAGACTCTATTTTTATGTCTTTGATGAAGCAAATGACCAGTTAAAGAGGTTCATGCGTCATAGAACTGGGAGACATTCCTGCTAATAAAAATCTGAAAGCAGCCTCTGGCCAGCAGCAAGAAACTGAAGGTCTCAGTCTAACTGCCTGTGAGGAACTGACTTCTCCCAACAACCACATGAACTTGGAAAACGATCCTTTAACAATTGAGATGGGACCCAGCTGACACCTGGATTATGTCTTTCAGATAATGTCCTATAGCAGAGAACCTAGGAAAGCCATGCAAAGACTCCTGGCCCACAGAATTTGTTGCATTAAAAAAAATGTGTGTTGTTTTAAGCTGCTGAATATGTGTTAATATTGTCATATAGCAATAATAACTAATGCCCTCATCCAGGTCAACAATGACTGTCATGTTGTTAAATTTAATGATCAGTTCCTATTACCGCTCCTAACTCTTCTATCAACTATAGTTAACAAGGTTTACCACTCCCTTTTCCTTGTTTTTTTGGCTTCTAAGACTGATCACATCTTTGTTTTTTCTTCTGAGGTTCTAGTTGATATTTCTGGAGCTTTTGCTGCATCCTCATTTTCTTCCCATCTTTTTAACGTATTTATTTCTTTGTGCTCTAGATTTAGACAACCATCTATACATTTCAAGCAGAACTGCTTTCAAGAAATTGAAACTCAACCCTGTCTTTCATAAAGAGAAACTTATTATCTCATTTGTCTTTTAAACATGGAAAGGATAAAAGTACAGCTGGAAGCAGTGAAGGACCAGATCCACTGTCATCATCATTCTCCCAGACTTTCTCTCTTCTTCTCTGGTCACTTAGCCTGACTCACTGTTTCATTTCATCTTTTATTCCTCCAGCTCTGAGATCAATTGTTCTTCCCAACTGCAGTGTCAGATATGTATGTTTTCTTCCCTTAGAATCTGTGTACAAAAGCTTAGGAAGGACCTGAAGTAAGAGTTGCATTTTTGGAAAATTAAAAAGAAAAAACAGGCAAGAAAAGGGTAAATACCTATCATATAACAGTCAATTCAGTTAAAGTTTAGCTTTTCTCATCAACGAATTGTTTAGTTTTAGAACTATGCTTCTTGAAATTTAGGATAACACTAATAACAATAAAAACAATAATTAGCTTATTTTATCTCATTATATGTTATGAATTGTGTAAACATTTTACACACATCTAATGTGATCCTGAAGAACCCTGATGGTATAGATGTGATTATTATTCTCATTAGCATATAAGGAGATTTAGACATGTTAAGGAATTTTCTAAAGGTAATCTCATTATTAATAGTTAGAGCTGAGGTTTAAATATAGGCTGACTGACTCCAAACTCATGTGCTATATATGAAACCTCACTGAAGGTATGCATCTGATAATATCTGTTTCTTTGTTAATGGGAGCACGTGCATCCTGGCAGATAAAGCATGGGCTTCAACATCAAAAAGTTCTGGGTTTTGAAATGAATCTTATGATTCTGAACCAAGTAACCTAGACAACTTTGTTTGAACTCTTCTCTATGCCTTATTTTCCAATAGAAGAATTAGGTAATACAGTAAGAATATCTACATTTGTGAATTAAATAAAATAATGCACTTGTAGGCTTTCTTCCCACATATAGTGTTCACTATTAACATTTATTTTTGTGACTCCTAAGATGCCAGAGTCACTTTCTCCCAAGCAGGTGCATTTCACTTCTCAATATCTTTTTCTTAAAAAATTAAATTTATTTTTCATCTTTTTGTAGGTAAGGATTTGCCTGACTGAATTTTGAGGGAATTAGATTGACTTAGTGAACTCTGAAAACTGCAGAATCAAAGAGAATAAAAGCAACTTGGGTTTTTATGTTTATCAGAGCACTGTGAACCAGTTACTTAAAGTCAATTGGACTGCATATGTACCTCAACTCTCTACCCATTTGAAATTATTATCTGTGCTTTTTGACCTCACAGTATCTCATGCTAAGTGCTGAAGTAACTTTCTCTTTCCTTGACTTTAGGTTCAACCATGTAATGTAGTTCAGTCAGTAGAGTAGGTTAGAAATTATGACAGGTCATTCTGATCCTTGACATCACTTTTTACCACTTTTCCTCTTAACGCTGTTGCTGTTTCTATGAGAAAAACATGTCAAGCCTAGTTCATTTGATCCAAAAAATGGATTAGAGATACATGGAATAAAATCACACCCAACCCAGTAGGGTGAGTAAGCCTCACTAAAGTCAGTAGTCCTCCCAGTTAAGGCTAATGAAATTCTGTCAACAGTCAGCCAGTCTACACGTCCAGCACAATAAATCATACTTACTTAAGTAGCTATTTTTAGGGTACTGTATTGCATATCATTTCTTACGACATATAGTAAGGGCTAAAGCTTTACTAGATGACAGATAGATAGATGATAGATAAATACAGCAATACACACAAATATTTATGAAACAATATATCTATTATACATATATAATAGATGTAAAGAGAATGTATTTGTATACGTTATGTTGGCATGGCTAGTTACATAAAGTCACATCAAAAGAATATACACCACACTTCACAGCTTTTTTTTATTTAAAAAAATTTTTTATTAAGGTATTATTGATATACATTCTTATGAAGGTTTCACATGAAAAAACAATGTGGTTAGTACATTCACTCATATTATCAAGTTCCCACTCATACCCCATTGCAGTCACTGTCCATCAGTTTAGTAAGATGCCACAGATTCATTATTTGCCTTCTCTGTGCTACACTGTTTTCCCCATGACCCCTCACACCATGTGTACTAAACATAATACTCCTTAATCCCCATCTCCATCCCTCCCCACCCACCATCCCACACCCCTCCCCTTTGGTACCCACTAGTCATTTCTGGGAGTCTGTGAGTCTACTGCTGTTTTGTTCCTTCAGTTTTGCTTCATTGTTATACTCCACAAATGAGGGAAATCAGTTGGCACTTGTCTTTCTCCGCCTGGCTTATTTCACTGAGCATAATATCCTCCAGTTCCATCCATGTTGTTGCAAATGGTAGGATTTGTTTCTTTCTTATGGCTGAAGAGTATTCCATTGTGTATATGTACCACATATTCCTTATCTATTCATCTACTGATGGACACTTAGTTTGCTTCCATATCTTGGCTATTATAAATAGTGCTGCAATAAATATAGAGGGTCATATGTCTTTTTGAATCTGAGAACTTGTATTCTTCGGGTAAATTCCAAGGAATGGGATTCCCGGGTCAAATGGTATTTCTATTTTTAGTTTTTTGAGGAACCTCCATATTGCTTTCTACAGTGGTTGAACTACCTTATATTTCCACCAGCAATGTGGGAGGGTTCCCCTTACTCCACATCCTCGCCAGCATTTGTTGTTCTTAGTCTTTTCGATGCTGGCCATCCTCACTGGTGTGAGGTGATAGCTCACTGTGGTTTTAATTTACATTTCCCTGATGATTAGTGTGTGGTGCATCTTTTCATGTGTCTGTTGGCCATCTGAATTTCTTCTTTGGAGAACTGTCTCTTCATATCCTCTGCCCATTTTTTAATCGGATTATTTGCTTTTTGGGTGTGGAGGCATGCGAGTTCTTTATATATTTTGGATGTTAACCCTTGCCATATATGTCCTTTACAAGTATATTCTTCCATACTGTTGGATGCCTTTTTGTTCCGTTGATGGTGTCCTTTGTCATACAGAAGCTTTTTAGTTTGATCTAGTCCCATGTTTTAATTTTTGCTTTTGTTTCTCTTGCTAGAGGTGATATGTTCAGGAACAAGCTGCTCATGTTAATATTCAAGAGATTTTTGCCTACGTTGTCTTCTAAGAGTTTTATGGTTTCACGACTTACATTCAGGTCTTTGATCCATTTCAAGATTACTTTTGTGTGTGGGGTTAAACAATAATCCAGTTTCATTCTCTTGCATGTAGATGTCCAGTTTTGCCAACACCAGTTGTTGAAGAGGCTGTCATTTCCCCATCGTAGGTCCATGACTCCTTTATGGCATATTAATTGACCATATATGCTTGGGTTTATATCTGGGATCTCTATTCTATTCCATTGGTCTATGGGTCTGTTCTCTTGCCAGTACCAAGTTGTCTTGATAACTGTGGCTTTGTAGTAGAGCTTGAAGTTGGGGAGCATAATGCCCCCTGCTTTATTCTTCCTTCTCAGGATTGCTTTGGCTATTCAGGGTCTTTTGTGGTTCCATATGAATTTTAGAATTATTTCCCGTAGTTCATTGATGAATGCTCTTGGTATTTTGATAGGAATTGCATTAAATCTGTAGATTGCTTTAGGCAGGATGGCCATTTTAACAATATTAATTCTTTCTTTCCATGAGGACGGGATGTGTTTCCATTTATTGGTATCTTCTTTAATTTCTCTCAAGAGTGTCTTGTAGTTTTGTGAGTATAGGTCTTTCACTTCCTTGGTTAGGTTTATTCCTAGGTATTTTATTCTTTTTGATGCAATTGTGAATGGAACTTTTTTGATTTCTCCCTCTGCTAGCTCATCATTAGTGTAAAGGAATGCTGTAGATAGATATCTGTGTATTAATTTTGTGTCCTGCAACTTTGCTGAATTTAGATATTAGGTGTAGTAGTTTTGGAGTGGATTCTTTAGGGATTTTTATGTACAATATCATGTCATCTGCAAACAGTGACAATTTAACTTCCTCCTAACCAGTCTGGATGCTCTTTATTTCTTTGTGTTGTCTAATTGCTGTGGTGAGGCCTTTCAGAACTATGTTGAATAAAAGAGGAGAGAGACACCATCCTTGCCTTGTTCCCAATCTTAAAGGAAAAGCTTTCAGTTTCTCGCTGTTAAGTATGATGTTGGCTGTAGTTTTACCATATATGGCCTTATTTATGTTGAGGTACGTGCCCTCTATACTATTTTGTTGAGAGTTTTTATCATGAATGGATGTTGAAATTTGTCAAATGCTTTTTTGGCATCTATAGGGACGATCATGTGGTTTTTATCCTTCTTTTTGTTGATGTGATGATGTTGATGGATTTTCTAATATTGTACCATCCTTACATCCCTGGAATAAATCCTACTTGATCATGGTGGATGATTTTTTTGATACATTTTTCAATTTGGTTTGCTAATATTTTTTGACTACTTTGGCATCTATGTTCATCAGGGATATTGGTCTGTAATTTTCTTTCTTTGTTGTATCTTTGCCTGGTTTTGGTATTAGAGTGATGCTGGCCTCATCAAATGAGTTTGGAAGTATTCTCTCCTCTCTTACTTTTTGGAAAACTTTAAGGAGGATCCGTGTTAGGTCTTCACTTAATGTTTGATAAAATTCAGCAGTGAAGCCATCTGGACCAGGTATTTTGTTCTTAGGTGGTTTTTTGATTACCAATTCAATTTCGTTGCTGGTAATTGGTCTGTTCAGATTTTCTGTTTCTTTCTGTATCATCCTTGAAAGGTTGTATTTTTCTAGAAAGTTGTCCATTTCTTCTAGATTATCCAGTTTGTTAGCATATAATTTTTCATAGTATTCTCTAATAATCCTTTGTAATTCTGGTTTCCATAGTGATTTTTCCTCTCTCTTTTCTGATCCTGTTTATGTGTGTAGGCTCTCTATTTTTCTTGATATGTATGGCTAGGGTTTTATCTATGTTGTTTATTTTCTCAAAAACCAGTTCTTGCTTCCATTGATTTTTTCTGTTGTTTTATTCTTCTCGATCTTATTTATCTCTGCTCTAATCTTTATTATGTGCCTCCTTCTACTGACTTTGGGCCTCATTTGTTCTTCTTTTTCTAATTTCGTTAATTGTGAGTTTAGAGTGTTCGTATGGGATTGTTCTTCTTTCCTGAGATAGGCCTGTGTTACAATATACTGTCCTCTTAGCACGGCCTTCGCTACATCCCACAGATTTTGCGATGTTGAATTATTGTTGTCATTTGTCTCCATATATTGCTTGACTTCTGTTTTTATTTAGTCATTGTTCCTCTGATTATTTATGAGCATGCTGTGAAGCCTCCATGTGTCTGTGGGATTTTTCATTTTTTTGTGTGTAATTTATTTCTAGTTTCATATCTTTGTGGTCTGAGAAACCGTTTGGTATAATTTCAATATTTTTGAATTTACCAAGGCTCTTTTTGTGGCCTAGTATATGATCTATTCTTGGAAATGTTCCTTGTGCCCTTGAGAAGAATGTGTACTCTGCTGCTTGGATGTGGAGTTCTGTAGATGTCTGTTAGGTCCATCTGTTCATAGGTGTTGTTTAGTGACTCTGTCTCCTTACTTTTTTCTGTCTGGTTGATTTGTTCTTTGGAGTGAGTGATGTGTTGAAGTGTCCTAGAATGAATGCATTCATTCTATTTCCCCTTTAATTCTGTTAGTGTTTATTTTGCATATGTAGGTGCTCCTTTGTTGAGTGCATAGATATTTATAATGGTTATATCTTCTTGTTGGATTGAACCCCTTATCATCATGTAATGTACTTCTTTGTCTCTTGTGATTTTCTTTGTTCTGAAGTCTATTTGTCTGATACAATTACTGCAACTCCTGCTTTTTTCTCCTATTAGTTATGTGAAATATGTTTTTCCATCCCTTCACTTTTAGTCAGTGTCTGTCTTTGGATTTAAAGTGAGTCTCTTATAGGTAGCATATAGATGGGTCTTGTTTTTTTATCCATTCAGTGACTCTATGTCTTTTGATTGGTGCATTCAGACCATTTACATTTAGGGTGATTATCTATAGGTATGTACTTATTGCCATTGCAATCTTTAGATTCATGGTTACTAACGGTTCAAGGTTAACCTCTTTACCATGAAAGAGTCTAACTTAACTTAGTATGCTATTACAAACACAATCTAAAAGTTCTTTTTTCTCCTCCTTTTTCTTCCTTCTGCATTCTTTATATTTTAGATATTATATTCTGTACTCTTTGTTTATCCCTTGATTGACTTTGGGGGTAGTTGAATTAATTTTTTATTTGCTTAGTAATGAACTATTCTACTTTCTTTCCTGTGGTTTCCTTACCTCTGGTCTGGTGACAGCTATTAAACCTTAGGAACATTTCCATCTACAGGAGTCCCTCCAAAATACACTGTACAGAAGGTTTGTGGGAGGTAAATTCTCTCAGCTTTTGCATATCTGAAAATTGTTTAATTCCTCCTTCAAATTTAAATTATAATCTTGCCAGATAAGGTATTCTTGGTTTGAAGCCATTTTGCTTCATTGCATTAAATATATCATGCCACTCCTTTCTGGCCTGTAAGATTTTTGCTGAGAAGTTTGATGGTAACCTGATGGGCTTTCCTTTGAATGTGATCTTATTTCTCTAGCTGCTTTTAATAGTCTGTCCTTATCCTTAATCTTTGCCATTTTAATTACTATATGTTTTGGTGTTGTCTTCATTGGGTCTCTTGTGTTGGGAGATCTGTGCATCTCCATGGCCTGAGAGACTATCTCTTTCCCCAGAATGGAGAAGTTTTCAGCAACTACCTCTTCAAAGACACTTTCTATCCCTTTATCTCTCTCTTCTTCTTCTGGTATCCCTGTAATACGAATACTGTTTTTGATTAGTCACACATTTCTCTCAATATTCTTTCATTCTTAGAGTTCCTTTTTTCTCTCTGTGCCTCAGCTTCTTTTTATTCCTCTTCTCTAACTTCTATTTCATTTATTGTCTCCTCCACCGTATCTAATCTGCTTTTAAAGCCTTCCATTGTATGTGTCATTACTGATACTGTTTTCCATAATGATTGGATCTCCAACTGGAATTCATTCCTGAGTTCTTGAATATTTTTCTGTACTTCCATGAGCATGTTTATGATTTTTGTTTTGAAATCTCTTTCAGCAAGATTCATGAGGTCGATTTCATTTGACTCTTTCTCTGGTGTTTTCATAATTTTACTTTGAACCAGGTTCCTTTGGCATTTCATATTTGTATATGGCGCCCTCTAGTGCCCAGAAGCTCTAATCTCTGCAGCTTCTCAGCCCCTGGAGCAATGTTGGGTGTCGCAGGGGAGCGGTGTTGGTGCCTTGGGGGAAGAAAGAGCTGTTTCCTGCTTTCCGGCTGCTATGCCTGTCTCCACTGCCAGAACCAGTGGTCTAAGCACACAGGTATAAGCCTCCATGCTTTGCGTTTGTAGTTGCTGTAGGCGGGGCTTCCTTTTGGCTGGCCTAATGCCAAGGCAGGGTTTTTTGGTTTGTGAGCCAGGGGTGTGCTGTCCAGAAGGAAAGAGCAGCAGGCGGTGCATCCCGGAGGAGGGCCTTGGAGCTGTGTGGCCAGGCAGGGGGCTGGATCACCTGAGGATCGTGAAAGTTCCCAACCTGCTGGGCAGAGTGCACCTGGACAATTTTGTCTACCTGTCCTTTCTCCTGAGCAGTAAGCTCTATGCAATCCTTGCCCCTTTAGCAGCCCTCTCGCTGTTAGGAAGTCTCTCAGACTGCCCACCTTTCTTTTGTCCCAGAGCAGCTGGATATGGATCCCTGTTTTTCACAAGTGGCTGGAATATCAGTCTCTCCACATATTCTTCCTGTCTTAGCTTTCCAACCTCCCTAATCACAAGAGCACCATGTAATGTATGTTTGTGCTCCCAGAGCAAATCTCCAGAGCTAGGTGTTCAGCAGTCCTAGGCTTCCACTCCCTCTCTGCTCCATTTCTGTTCCTCCTTCCAGTGAGCTGGCATGGGGGAAGGGCTTGGGTCCCACCGGGCCATGGCTTTGGTATGTTACCCTGTTTCATGAGGTTTATTCTTTTCTCCAGTTGTATGTAGTCTGGCGCAGCCCTCTTTCCTGTTGCTCTTTCAAGATTAGTTGTATTTATTATATTTTCGTATTATATGAATTTTTATGAGGAAGCCTCTGTCTCACCTCTCCGACCACTATCTTTGGGATTATTCACACTTTACAATTTTGGCTTGCTCTTTAATTGGAGAAGGATTTTCCCTGTGTTGGATTAGGAGTCTTCAGAAATGATAGAAATTATCTCCTACTGTGTAATATTTATAACTACTCCATTATTAAAAAATACACCCTTCACATTCAACCTCAATCAACAATAAATTACTGAACTTTATTCGAACATTAAAACTTTGTTCTATAAGGTCACTACTTGTGAAATTTTATTTAAAAGTTTCAATTAGTTTTTTTTAGTAAAATCCATTGAGGCCTCATAAACCCTTTCCTCTTTGCATTCTTTTTGTCATTGAACTAATCAAACTAAAGTAACCATATTTTAAAGATTCTTATGGATTCAGAGCAGCATCTTTGCCCCTTAAGAATGGTGTGGGAGTATGGATGATTTGACTTACTCATTACATTTACAAATCAGTAGTGATGGAGTGAATTATAGATTGATGATCATGTCTTTAAGCACAACACATTTTACTTAATTCTTTTATCAGTTCGTACTGGCTAATTATGTGTGAGAAGTTTGATTCTCTTATTTCAAAGTCTTGTCAATGTGTGGGATGAAAGTACAGTAGAAGAGAGAGTTCTTTTTAATTTCTCCCAGCCCTGAACACTCTTTTGTGTATAGCTGGGATCTGAAATAATTTGATCCTCATTGCTTTTATCTAAACAAATTTAGACACTGAAAAAAAAAATATATAAACAAATACAGAAACACACCAGCATTTAATGTGGCTTCCATGAATCCTGTAAGATTGACACTCTAAAATAAAAGCTCTAAAATATTTGTTGATGAGTTGGTTTGAGTAATTGTTAGAGAACAGACTAAATTTTTGCGAATTTTTTCTTTACTTCTTATAAAAATAGTCATTTAAGTGTAAAAATTTGCTATGTAAATAAGATCTAATTAATTTACAGTTCTATAAATTCAAAAATTTAGCTGAAAAAATAAATGTTGATACCCATAGTAAATACTCCATGCTATGATTACTTTCACACCCTTCAATTATATTTTCTGCTTATAAATTTTATTTGAAAATAGTCTTCTAAAAATCAAACCATTAAAATCATTCAATTATTTTAATTATTTCTAAGTTAAACTAAAGAAGCTGAAATAATCTGTGTTGGTAAAGTCAGAAACTGAAATAATCTGTGTAGGTACATATATATCTTGCAATAATTTGTACAGTCAAAATGCTGAGAAATAATTGGTACTTAGTTTTAAACTATTATAATTTCCTAGACATCAGGGGATCAATGTAAAAAATAAAATAAAATAAAGTGGTCATGAAACTCATCTTGTATTTAAATATTTTCTCCAGGATAGGAAATAAATATACTTCTTAACATTATAAGATATGTCCAAATATCACCTATACCACATTTGATTCTAAAAGCAAGAGAAAGTAAAGGATATGATTTCAGTCTTGCCCTCTCTAGTGCTAGGTAGAGTTCTTTGTGTCATTCTCATCTTCCTATCTTAGCGTCAGGTTATGTAAATGTTTATCTATTTTTTGGAGTAATTTTTCTCTCTGATATTTCTTTACTTAGCAACCAACTGTAGCAGCCAACTCCAGGCTGTTGTCAGATGCAGTCTTAGTGCCATGAGTAGCAGAATTAATAGCCTCAAATTTAGTCTTCTAGTTATCCATGATCTTTAACACATTTCAGTTGGGTGTATTTTTACAGACTAATAAAGGATCCATTTTCATAGTAAACTGATGTTTTGGAAGTTCATATATGGTGAAACTACAAAAAATTACAAATTTCCATTTACATATACTTTTCTTTAAGAGATCAAATCTCCAAAGTTGTATACCATATTATATCCCCTGACTTTTCTTCTGTTTTTTTAATAATTATTTACTTTCTTCTGTGTCCTTTTTTGTATGTTTCATTGACCATGTATATTAGTTTTAATGTGCATAATTCTTTAAAATTAGTAACTATGCATGTCATGTAATATTTTCAAAGTATCCCACCGAAAATTAATACATTGAAACATTTATAAAGTGCTAGCTACAATGATATATTATTAGCTCTGAGTAATATAATAATATAATTTGTGCTCTCATTCCTCCCTGCCTCTTATGGGATTGTTATGGGTCACATCCTGACCTTCATGGGTAAGTCTGCTTAGAACAGGCCATCAGCACAATCCCCGTGGATTACTACAGTGATTGATAGGTTCCATATTCAGTCGGTAAACCAAGTGTGCAAGTGATTACTTGTACTTTCTGCAACTTTTTGATGAGACATAATTTTTCTTCTACAGTTGAATGATTTATCTTGTGGCTCTGACATTGTATTTACCTTTCTTACCAGCACAAATATCCTGTTTTGGGCAGGAGGCAGGGCAGAAAGAAGAAAGAATAACAGGTCTTTAATGTTAATGCTACCTCAAAGTGACTACAAACTCCTCCCTAAATTAATAACAAACTTAAATCAATAAATTACCATACTGATTAAGGCATTTTGAGCCAGGTTTTGTGTTTACTTACATGTAAAATCATCCTGTATGTAACAACCATTGTATGGCTCTATACTAAATGTAATTTATGGGAAATTATGTATTTTACTCAGAATTGCTTTTTGGAATGTATTTTGAGTTTTGATTATCATTCCAAAAATTCAAATATTTGAAATTATATTTTCCTGTTAAAAGACATCAAGACATGGTGAGCAGTAGCAACAGCCTGATTCAGAATTTCTTTCTTACCCTTTTGAAACAATCATAAAATTAACCAGTGCAACAAATACTTTCAACACTGCTAGGAAAGAGAGACTACCAACACACTAGGTAATCTTTAAATATAAAAAATAAAATATGGGGAAAAAAGTACCTACTGAACATCACCAACCATTCTATGTCTCTTCTCAGCTCATGTGTGTACAAAACTAGAAAGGATGCTGGGAAATGGGAAAATACCATGACAAGGAACAGACAAGAGCAGAGGACTTAGAGGAAACACACACAGTCATTCTCAGAAAAAAAGAAAGTGAAATAGTAAATATAAGCCTACTGAACACAGACTGGGAATTGTTAGTTCAGAGTATTCACAGACTTGGTTATGGACTAAAAGCTGGAAAATGTATGACATCATAGGGGCAGCTTTGGAAAAGCTGTACTTCCGGAGAAGAGTCAGAGGAGAGATTATTTGAGGGTGAAAATCAGAGGAGGTATTCCTTCAAGATGATAGTGGAGAAAATGAAGGAAATAGAGGGGAAGAATGAAAAATTACAAAGAAATGAAAGAGAAAAGACTGCACCCATTTTTTCCTTTCTCTCCTCACACTCATAAAATAAAATGCACAGGATTGGGCAGAACTAATAGAAGAAGGAACTCATGAACTAGACCCCTGCCCCATAAAGAATACAAAAAAGAAAACACCAATACAATACTACTGCAGAAATTCAGATGTAAAATACATATTTTTCTGCTGAAAATCTCAACAGTAAATGAACCATGAAGGCAAAGAAAACTCACAAAACATTGAAAACCAAATACACTTAAAATATATTAGAAATATGAAATATTAGCTAAATAATGAATAATGCCTAAGAATAGATATATAGAAGAGGATTAAAGAAAATGAAAGGAAGGTTGATTTCAAATCAGGAAAGAAATACATATAAAAGTAATAGAGTATTGAATCAAGGCAGGAAAAAAAAATCAAGATGGCTTATCTAAGATTTTTTTAAAAAGTGTAAGGAACCAGAGCAACAGTGATTGAAATGGAAGAGAAGCAAAGGAGGTTGATATTTGTTTCCATGAAGAAAACTTCAAAATAATGGATCAGAACTAATATTTCAAATTTTAATCCAGAAGGATTTTCAGAAATAAAAGTAGACAATAATTTTCAGTGTGTTCTGTTATTTAGGGGTAGCACCATGCTACTCCTGAACAATGGACTGTACATAGAAGTATTTTGGGAGACTTTTGGGAATAAATCACAATATTTGTGTGATTCTTCCCCAGTGATCCTGAAACCCCATAGTAAAATAGAAGTACAGACAGGTGAATGCCTCTTGGAGTTAAGCCACCTCATGGAAAACAATTGAAGGGAGATTTTCTTGGATTTACTTTGAACTTTGAAAGAGTAAGAAATAAAATTTGTTTTACTATATCACTAAAAATTTGATGGTTCGTGTTGTGGCAGCACAAGTGAACCACTCTGCCTGATACAATTAATCATATTTAACAAATAAAATAGAATCCAACAAAAAGATGGCAGAGTAGGAAGGCAAGGAGTAATCTCCCACAAACATACAAAAGAAACAACAAAATACAACTAACCCTGAAAATGCCCTGAAGATGACAAAACAGACCATCTATATCTGGTGAAGAAAAGACCACACAGAGAAGGGTAAAGTGGCAGAAGCACAATAAAGCTGGACCCAAGTCCTTTCCCAATACAAGCCCATAACTGTGAGGGAGAGGAAGAGAAGGAGGAGGGGATAAGCACTCGAGAACTCTGCACACCTGGTCCTGGAGATCTGCTCCGGAAACAAGAGTCCACATTGCATTGAGCATTAGTGACTAATAGGGATGTACACCAAGGAGAGTAGGTGTATTCTGGGTGTCTGAGACTGATGTCGCTCATGGAGGACAGGCATACTCCATCAGTCCCACTGAGACTGAACACAGAGGTGGCAGTTTGAAAAATTTACCAGCAGCAGGAAAGGCATCAGAGAGGTGAGAGTTGGATGGAACTCTCTCCATGGGAGAAAGGGCAGGTGGAAGATGTTTCCCCAGCCCTCTCTCAGTCCAACTGGTCAGGCACTCATGGAGGCCAGCCCCAAATGCTCCATCCCCTTCACCTCACTGGTGGCTCAGCCCTGAGGCTCTTTGCACAGCCGGCTGCCCATCCAGTCCACTCATCCCAGCAGCAGTCAGACTTTGCTGACTGGCAGGCAGAGGGAAACTTTGCTGCCTGGCAGCTGGAGGAAGGCTTTCCCAGCTCTCCTGGCTCTTAGCCCAAATGGAAAGGCTCTCTTTGCTGGTGGCCCATTCCAAGTTGTGCTCCCCTGAGCACCTGCCCTTCCCACTCCATCAGCAAAGCAGCTCTGTCATCACTGCAAGGAAGGCAAATGGGGCCTCTGCCCCACAATGATCATAACAGAAGTTCTGCTGCATGATTCACAAAGGGCATGCTGAGTAAGCTTCCAGCCATGGCCGACTGAGGTCAGCCACTGCCCACAGATGGAAAAAAAGGTGGTCCTGCCCACCACCCAGCAACAACTGCAGCTCCACCACACAGAAAACAAGGCACAGGTGAGCAAACAGTCTTGAGATTCTGGGAATCACAGGACACCTTCTTCATAAAGCCATTACTCTCTAGACCAGGAGGCATAATGGAACTATCTAATATAAAAGAAGAAACACAGAAGCCCAGATAAAATGAGGAAACAAAAGAATATGTTCAAAACAAAAGAACAGGGTAGGACACCAGAAAGAGGGCTAAGTGAAACAGTGATCACCAGTCTTTTGATAAGATTTCAAAGTAAAAGTCTTAACTATATTAAATGACCTATGGAAAAGTATTGATGGTTTCAGGGAAGATTTAACAAAAAAATAGAAAGTTGTAAAAGAGCCATTCAGTGGTAAAGAATATAGTATCTGAAGTGAAATATACAATGGAGGGAATGAATAACAGATTGCTGCAAATACAGAAGACAATCAATGAGATGGATATTAGAGAACAGGAAAACAAAGATGCTGAGGTACAGAGAGAAAAGAATCTCTAGAAATGAGAGGATGATAAGAGGGCTGTTCATTGAAACTCCAAATGAAACAATATTCCCGAAATAGGGGTCCCATAAGAAGAGAGAGACAAAAGAGTATAAAGTCTCTTTGAAGAAAAAATTTCTGAAATTTTCCCCAATCTGGGGAAAGGAATAGATATCCAGTCCTGGGAGCACAGAGAACCCCCAACAAAAGGAACCCAAGGAAGACAACACAAACATATATAATTAGAAAGATAATGTTTAAAGATGAAGAGAAGGTATTGAAGGCAGCTAGAGAGAGGCAAAAGTTTCTTATAAAAGAAACCCCATAAGTCTATCAGCTGATTTCTCAGCAAAAAAGTTTACAGTCCATAGGTAGTGACATGAAATATTTAATGTACTGAAACAGAAGGACTTTCAACCAAGAATCCTCTTCCAAGCAAGATTATTCAGAATTGAAGGAGAAATTAAATTTTCCCAGATAAATAAAAGTTAAAAGAATTCACCACCACTAAGCCAACCATACAGGATATGTTAAAGGAACTTGGGTAGATAGAAATGTTCTTAAGCCTAAATATTTTTCATCATTGAAAATGAATCCACATTACAGGTAGTAGACCAATAACTTACTAGGTAAGCAAGAAATTTTTAAAAAGTATTAAAATCAACTATATACAAAATCAATCAAGGGATACACAAAAAATGCAGATTATGACACCTAATACATAAAGTACAAAAAGAAGTACTTCTAGACTGTATTTTAAATAGAGTGACCACCAAATTAATATAGAGAAATATTTAGGAAACTATTTATGAACCTTATGGTATTCAAAAGCTTAAAGCCTAAAATACCTACACAAGAAATTTTTTAAAAATCCAGTTACAACACTAAGGAAAATCATCAAATAACAAGAGAAGAGTATGAGAGGAAAAAAGGAGCAGAGAGGAACTACAAGAACAACCAGAAAACAATTAATAAAATGGCACTAAATACATACCTATTAATAACTACATTCAATGTAAATGGACTGAACTCAGCAATCAAAAGACATAGGGTTGAAGAATTGACAAAGAAGAAAGACCTATCTATATGCTGCCTACAAGAGCCTCATTTTAGACGTAAATACATGCATAGACTGAACATGAAGGGATGGAAAAAGATATTTCATGCAAATAATAGGGAGAAAAAAAGCAGAAGTAGCAGTACTTATATGACATAGATTGCAAAGCAAAAAAAGTAACAAGAGACAAGGACATTACATAATGATAAAGGAGTCCATCCAACAAGAGGATATGACAATTATAAATATCAACGTACCCGACATAGGAGCACCTAAATATGTAAAACAAACACTAACAGACCTAAAGGGAGACATAGACTTTAACTCAATCATATTAGGGAACTTTAACACACCACTTATATCCATGGACAGATCAACAAGACAGAAAATAAATAAGGAAACAGAGGCACTGAACAACATACTAGATCAGAACAACTTAACAGATATACATAGAATATTCCACCCAAAAGAAGCAGTTGGAACTGTTGCAGGCACCTGGAACATTTTCCAGAACAGATCACATATTAGGTCACAAAAAGATCCTCAATAGATTCAAAGAGTTTGAAGTTGTACTGAGCATGTTTCCAGATCACAGTGGTGTGAAACTTGAAATCACTTACATGAAGAAAACAAAAAAAAAGCATGAATATGTGGAGGCTAAACAAAATGCTTCTAAAGAATCAATGGATCAATGAACTAATCAAAGAAGAAATTGAGCAATATATGGAGACAAATGAAAACCAAAATAAAATAGCTTAAAATATGTGGGATGCAGCAAAAGTAATTCTAAGAGGGAAGTACATAACAATATATGTCCACCTCAAGAAACAAGAAAAATCCTAAATAAACAGTTTAAACTCACAACTAAACAAACCAGAAAAAGAACAAATGAAACCCAAAGTTAGTAGAAGGAGTGACATAATACAGATCAGAGGAGAAATAAATGAAATAGAGAAGAATAAAACAATGGAAAAAAATAAATGAAACAAAGAGCTGGTTCTTTGAGAATATAAACAAAATAGACAAACCCTAGCCAGATTTATCAGGAAGAAAAGAGAGAAGAAACAAATAAACAAAATCAGAAACAAGAAAGGAATAGTTATAACTAATACCACAGAAATACAAAGAATTATTACAGAATTCTATGAAATTTTTTATGCCAATAATGTGGAAACCTATAAGAAATGGACAGATTCTTAGAAAAGTATAATCTTCCAAGACTGTATCAGGAAGAAAGAGAAAATATGAACAGACCAATTACCAGTAATGAAATTGAATTTGTAATAAAAAAACTCCCAACAGACAAAAGTCAAAACCAGATGGCTTCATAGCTGAATTCTACCAAACATTGAAAGAAGAACTAATACCCATCTTTCTTAAAGAATTCCAAAAAGTAGAAGAGGAGGGAATATTTCCAAACTCATCCTATGAGGCCCACATCACTCTAATACCAAAACCAGACACACACCACAAAAAAAGAAAATTACAGACCAATATCCCTGATGAACAAAGATGTGAAAATACTCAACAAAATATTTGCAAACCAAATTCAAAAATACATCAAAAGGGTCACCCATCGTGACCAAATGGGATTTATTCCAGGGATGCAAGGATGGTACAATATTCATAAATCAACCAGTGTGATATATCACATTAACAAAAGGAAGGATGAAAAATACATGACTACCTCAATAGATGCTGAAAAAGCAGTATCCACTCATGATAAAAAAAAACTCAACAAAATGAGTACAGAGAGAATGTACCTCAATATAATAAAGCCATATATGACAATCCCACAGCTAACATCATACTCAATGATAAAAAGCTGAAAGCTTTTCCTCTAAGATGAGTAACAGGACAAGGATGTCCACTCTCACCACTTTTATTTAGCATAGTACTGGAGATCTGACCCATGGCAAACAGACAAGATGAAGAGATAAAAGTACCCAAAATGGACTCCACCAAAATACTATTAGAACTAATAACTGGATTCAGCAAAGCTGCAGGACACAAAATCAATACACAAGAATCAGTTTCATCCCTGTTCTATATACTAACAATGAACCAGCAGAAAAAGAAATCAAGAAAATAATTCCATTTACAATTGCATCAAAAAGAATGAAGTACCTAGGAATGAATAAACCTAACCAAACAGGTGAAAGACTTGTATTCAGAAAACTATGACACTGATGAAAGAAATTAAAGAAGACACCAATAAATGGAAATTTATCCCATGCTCATGGATAGGAGGAATTAATATTGTCAAAATGGCCATTCTGCTCAAAGCAATTTACAGATTCAATGCAATCCCTATCAAAATACCAATGGAATTTTTCCATGAACTGGAGCAAATAATCCTAAAATTCATATGGCACCACAAAAGACCCTGAATAACCAAAGCAATCCTGAGAAATAACCAAGCTGGGAATATTATTTTCTCTGACTTCAAGCTGTACTTCAAAGCTGCAGTAATCAAAACAGTATGGTACTGGTATAAGAACATATACATAGATCAGTGGAACTGGATTATTGTCTAACTCCATACACAAAAATCAACTAGAAATACACCAAAGACCTAATGGTAAGTCATGAAACCATAAAACTATTAGAAGAAAACAGGCAAAAATCTCTTGCATATAAGTATGAGCAATTTTTTCTGGACACATCTTCTCAGGCAAGGGAAACAAACAAAAAAATGAACAAGTGGAACTACATCAAACTAAAAAGCTTCTGTACAGCAATGGACACCACCAACATAACAAAAAGGCAGCCTACAGTATTGAAGAATGTACTCATAAATGATTATCTGATAAGGCTTAACATCAAAGCATATAAAGAACATATGCCTCAACACCAAAAAAACAAATAACTGATTAAAAAATGGGCAGAGGACCTGAACAGACATTTTTCCAAAGAAATACTGATCACCAACAAGCACATGAAAAATCTTCCACATTGGTAATCATCAGGGAAATGCAAATCAAAACTACCATGAAATATCATCTCACAGCAGTTGGAATGGCCACGATCCAAAACACAGGAAATAACAGTGTTAATGAAGATGTGGAGAAAAGGGAACCCTCCTACACTGTTGGAGGGAATGTAAATTGGAGCAGCCACTGTGGAAGGCAGTACAGAGGTTCCTCAAAAAACTAAAAGCAGAAATACCATACCACCCATTAATTCCAGTAAAAGGAATTTACCTGAAGAAAGAAAAATCCCTGACTAAAAAAGATATATGCACCCCTATGTTTATCACCGTATTATTTACAACAGCCAAGATATGGAAGCAACCAAACTGTTCATCAATAGATGAATGGATAAAGAACAGATCGTAATATACACAATGGAATATTATTCAGCCATAGGAAGAAGGAAATCCTTCCAGTTGTGACAACATAGATGGACCTAGAGGGTATTATGCTAAGTTAAATAGCCAGGTGGAGAAAGAAAAACACCATATAATTTCACTTACTTGTGGAATCTAAAAGCAAAACCAAACAAAATGAACAAAATATCAATAGCCTCATAGATAGTGAGAAGTGGCTGCTGGTTACCATGCGGAAGGGTTCGGGTGAGTGGGTGGGGAGGGTTAGGGGATAAAGCAGCACAAAAATTCTCAATTATAATATAAGTTTGCCACAGGGATGGTAGTGCAGCATGGAGAATACAGCCAATAATTTTGTAACATCTTTCTGTGTTGACAATAAATGCTCTAATTAGGGTGAGGATTTAATAATGTGGGTAACTGGTAAAGCTAATATACTTGTATAGTTGAAACTAATATAAGATTGTATATAAACTATACTTCAATAAAAATAAATAACCAAGACAAAAAATATTTGTGAAATAATATATGTAAATAATAAATTAGAAAATAAATATCAAACTCTGAAACTGATGAACTCTGGTCTGTTACCTCAGTATACCTTTGGGCAAAAGTTCTCCATTTTCATAGTTTTGGCTAAAGACCTCCTTTTGTGAAATTAAGTCTGCACATAAATTTGAAAATGTTTCAGTGAAATTCTGTTTCAAAACATAATATATGGAAAATTTATCATTATGAAAATCGTTAGTTTTCCTCTCTAAAAAATAATTTATTATTTCAGTGTGATTCCATATCATCATGCATGATTTGCACCTGTTGATGTTTAGCAAAATTCCTCATTTCTAAGCTGATTGCTTTGTGTAGTTTGCAGTTCTTCTGTTTGAATTTGCATCATCCTCTGAAAATCACTTGTTTCTGAACCAGGGTTCTCATTAAAGTTTTCGTGGCTGATTGCCATTGATGTGTACTGTATAATCACAAAGCTTAGTCACATAGCTTGGAACAAGTATGGCATCTACTCTTTCTTAGAAAGTAATTAGGCAAAATTTAAGATGTTTAAAACTAAAATTGTCTTTTCTTTAAAATAAATTATTTGGCCACCTGTCCTCAATTTCATTTTCATATCATATTTTAGCTTTTTTTAATCCCCTTAATGATTCCTCTTTCTATGTTTTCCTATTTTTATTTATTTGACTCAGCATCTTCAGTAACTTCTTCATATTTAAAAAAATATGTATGCCTGATCATTTTCCCCTGGAACAATACCTTTACTGGCTTATGATCTAAAAGTCTGTTCTCTTAACTTATTCTCTCTTTCATGGAATTTTCCTCATTGACAGTTTTGTCATTTACATATAACTTGTAGAGACTATAAATATTATTTTCATCCATTGTCTTATACCACATAAGATATGTTTGCTCTTTTAGGAAAGACTTCCCTTCAATTCATTTATAAACAAGAAACAAAGAAGACCTCCTATGAACTTTGTAGGTCAACAAATAATTTAGAAAGTTAACTATGATACTTTGTAAAGGAGTACTCAGAAAAGCCTGGTGGGCACAGAAATGTTGAGGACCTGGACAGGGTTCTTTAAAGTGTAGTAAAGCAGAAGATATTCCTAAGAGTAATTTATATCCTATGTTATCCAGCATGCAATTTCCTATCATTACTAATATTTTCTAAATTCATTGTCTTCTTAATATTTTAAATTAGAAATCCCACTTGTTATATTGTTAACTTTTCAGGATGTCTATGATAGTTAAAAGCCATATATTTTGCAAGGCTTTATTAGTAAACCAGTTGTGATGGCTTTAACTGTGCCTTCCACATGATACGATGAACTCCTTATGACCTCAGAATATGATCTTGTTTGGAACTGGAGATGTTGCAGTTGTAGTAAATTGACACGAGGTCATTCTGAATTAGGTTGACCCCTTAATCCAATATGGCTGATGTTCTTTTAAGAAGAGAAGATACACAGAGATAAAGAGACACAGGAATAATGCCATGTGATGATGGAAACTGAGATGGAATTATACAGCTGCATGCCAAAGATTTCCCACACCAAAAGCTAAGTGCAAACCACAGATTCTTCCCTAGAATCTTTAGAAAGAATAATTCCTGGTCATCAATTAGACTTTGGACTGCTAGCTTCCAGAACTGTGAAAACATAAATTTGTTTTAAGCCATACAGTTTGTGGTACCTTTTTACTGTAGCCCTAGGGAACTGATACACCAGTTAATGATAACTAGGAATTCCATTTAGTTTGAGTCACATCTTGCTTGGAGTTTAGGAGACTACAGTCATCCAAATTATCAACAAACCATTTGCAGTGAAGTTTATCCAATTTTCTTTCTGCTTTTATTTTGATAATATCATAACAATCAGTTAGCAATATAATACATAGTTTTTTACCTCCATGACAATTGATATTGAAAAATTAAAGTTTAGAAACCTCAGCAAATACCTAGTGATATAGTTGACTAGGCAATGCCCATTATGTTTTGTTAAGTATCAACCTAGATAGCCAATGCTCATTTTTCACAGCTATCATTAAATATTTTTACTAGCATTCCTAAAACACATCATTCAAATTGTCACCTTTGAAATTAAAGAACAATGCTGGATAGTTAATTAGCCAGAAAATATGCATTTAAAAATGGACTTTACAAAAACAAAATTTTTTTTAATTAACAATTATTTAAATGACAACCTTCTGGATTGGAGTTTCAATCAATCTCGGACAATATTAACTACAATATTACATTATTGGATTATTGGAAATGCCACTTGTTTTTATTAATGCATATTTAAATATTTGTAAAATCTTACAAATGTGCATCAGCAGAAAAAAACTCAAATTCTCTACAAAGCAGTTCCTAACATCCACGTATATCAACTATTGAAGGAATTATTTTAACCTATGTCTTGATTAGAGATGCCAATGAACCGTGGCAGAATAGTCAACTGGTAGTTAAAATACTTCCTTGAAAGACAGGAATTATAACATTTTTACACATTCTATTTGAAAGTCAGCTTTGGGTTTTTAAATTTACTTAAAATTTGAAGTTCCTGTTGGTTTGGATTTCCTAGAAATGTTTGGAATTATGAATTTACACTTAACATAAAGAAGTTTGGGTGTTCTTAATTTTAAATGTCAGGGAAATTATTTTTCAAGACTTCTCATCCCTGTTATTTTGCTCATGATCATGGCAGTTCGCTGTGTGCTGGAACGACTCTCCTGCTGTGGTGTTAATCAGATGAGAGAAGACCCTGCTGGGAGTTGTGGTAATTACACTGGGATAGTTCATCTCTTTTTGAACTCTCTCTAGGTCTTCATTTTTTCTACCAGCAACAGTGATACTAATTAAAAATGGATGTTAATTATCAAAGTTTAAAACATTCTTCCTTTACAAGTTAGTGAAATCTTTTCCACCAATGGAAGAGATGTTTTAATATTCCTGTAGCTCTTTTGTCTAGCTTTTTGAAAAAAAAAATGAGTATGACTATTTTAGTAAATGATAAGTGTTCTTTTATATAGGGTAATATTTTCATCCTCTCTGAGGCATATTTTGGTCCCTAAACCCTTTTCATTTATTAATAAGTAAACCTTCTATTAAACTTTATGACTTATAAAATTGGCATCCTGCTTACAAAAAAGAGAAGGATGTTTATTGAGGCTTTGAAAACCAATCTTTATTTATAGAGGGTTACTAAACATCAACTATCTGATGCTTTCTTCAAGAATGACAAATGCAAATAGAATTTGATGTTAATGTATGTATATATATAACCACTGAACCTCTTCTTTTATTGAAATCCAATTCATAAAACACCCTACTGCAAATGAATGTGAATAATATTTATTAATAAAGTTGAATCCCTGAAAATAATAAATTAACCTAAAAATATCACAAATATATTAGTAACATAGGTTGGTCATAGATAATTGAGAAAATTGGTAGTAAAATTATACTAAGGGATATGACTATGGACATTATTTTTAGAAAATCTTGTGAATTTTATATGCTTAATTTAAGTGTGAAACTAATTCAAAATTGGAAAATATTAATTGTGCTGCAATTTAAATATGTTTTTCTTTGCAAAGAAAGTATTAAAATGTCCAGAAAACCTTCTCTAAAAGAATAAACACTTCTGACTCATAAGCACCAGGTAAAGTTCTAGCAATTATTCCATGAAATCTGGGACAAAGAAGCTAATTGAGTGTATTATTATAAAACTCTAGGGGGAGAAACAACAAGTTCAGCAGAGCTGTCAGAGGTTTTAGAATATCTCTACCCTTTAAAGGATTAATCTCTCAGGAAGCACAAGATCTGAAGCAAATCATGAAAAAAGCCATCACATTTTAAGTGCTAATGTGACTGAAGCAATTGCCATTTTATAGATAACCAGAGCATCTTTAAACATTAGACACTCAAAAATGTTAGGGTTTTCAATTTAATCCTCCATCAAATTCTTCTAAAACATACTTACATATTTTCAGTCAAATAGGTTAAAATTAATAGATTATTTAAAATAAATCTTATTTCACATTTCTTTTGTATGTTAGTACTATAAGCAAGTAATACCAGGTGCAGTATAATTTCCTTAAATTTTTTTATATTTAACTCTATGATTCTGAATTATATTGAATCTGAGATTCCTTAGCTTTAAATTTCAGAATAAATAATTAAGGCTAAGAATATATTATTCAAATTTACTCTGTAGACATTGTCCCAATAATAAGCCATTTGTGAAGGCCGTATCTTCCAATTCCTTGTTAGACTACCCAACATAGCTTTGGCAGCCATGAACTCTACATGGCAGTAGTTTAAAAACCCACTTCAAAATAATTAAAGAGCCCTAAATAGAAGGGCCATGTACTGGAGAATTAAAACAATATGCAGAAATGTGGAAGAAAAAAGTAAAAAGCTTGGTTTTCAATTACTTAAACATCTGACTTTTAGGAAATTAATTGATTTTAGTCATAATTTCCTCATCTAATTTGTTATGAGAATTCACTGATGTAATTGAACTTAGGAATGTAATGCATTATGTAATCTATAATAGCATTTAGGAATCCTAAAATGGCCTACATCATTCTGACCTTATCAAATATTTAAATATTTGATATACTTATGGGAATTTCGATGTTTCTTTGAAAAAAATAAATCAATAATATAGTTGCATTGGAAAATATATTGGAAGAAACAATTTGGTAATTTGCGCTCCAAATCTATATGAGCACATTATGATGGAGCTTTCCTAAAGTACTTCTGACTTATTAAATATTCAGTTTTTAATGACCTGTTATTTACAAAATTTCAGTTTTAAAATTCATACCACTCTATGCAAGTTGAATTATATGCATGGATTGTACCATCACAAAGTCGTTGGTAATGCACAATTACAAAATTGTTGGCTGTAAATCTTTAGAACAAAATAACTGAATACTCCTAATATTGATTAAACAGTTCAATCTCTCATTTTGCTAAAATTAATAGGAAATATCACAGCATTCTCCTTGCAGTTACCATAATAGATAGGGAAACTTTTATCAGAGAAAGTTCCACATTGAAAGTATATGATGGAAAACATGTTATAAATCCTGGAACTTTTGCTGTAATTCAAAGATACTCATTATTCACAGATTCTGCACTTGTGAACTTTTTAACTTCTAAAATCAGTTTGTAACCCCCAAATCAATGCTCATGGAATTTTTTTGTGATCATTTGTAGGCATGCACAGTGAAAAACTTGCCACCCAAATCTCACATTGCCAGCTAAGGGTGATCTAGGTGACACTCTGCCTTCTTGTTTCAGTTTCTTCTTTCAAGTGTCCTTTTTGTGGTCTATTTAGCACCACATTTTTAGCGTTTTTGTGCTTTTTTTGGTGATTTCACTGGCCTCAAGCACAGTGCTGAGGAAGTATGTAGCACAAGTAGACTGCAATTAGTCTTGTGAAAAATATAGGTGTATTAGATAGGCTTAATTTAGACATGAATTACAGTACTGCTGAATGTGAATTCAATGTTAATAACTACATACATATGTATGTTTTTTATTTATATATATATATAAATACATATGTATACAATCTGGGTATATATATACTTTTACATATATATATACATAAAATAGGGTATCTATACACAGAAACACACATAACAAAAGGTTATATATTGATTGATTGAAAAAAATATTGTGACCGGAGGACCTTACACTACATTATTTGCTAATTGTGTGTTCTTCAAGACTTTATAGAACATAACTGCCATGAATAGAGAATGAACTATAATTCCCTACCTTGATCATTTTTATGCCAAAAATATATTCATGTATTACCAGATGCAAATGTAGATAGATTAGTTCCATCAATTGCACACCTTTGTGTATACTTAAATGAGTTAGAATTTTTCATTAATTCAAAAACCTGCACATGTATGTCTGTAGCAGCTTTACTGATAATTGCCTAGCTTAGAAGCACTAAGATGTTCAATAGTAAATGTGGTACATCCAGACAATGGAATATTATTGAGCAGTATAAAGAAATGAGCTTTCAAACCATGAAAAAACATGGAGGAACCTTAAATACGTATTTCTAGATGAAATAAAACATCTGAAAATGCTACATACTGTATGAATCCAACTAGGTAACATTCTGGAAAAGATAACACTACGGACAACATAAAAAATTCAGTGGTTGGCAGCAGTTCATGGGACAGGAGGGAGGAACAAATAGGTGGAGCACAGAGGATAATTAGGGCACTGGTGCTACTATGTACGACACTGTAATATTGGATACATGTCATTATACATTTGTCAAAACCCATAGAATGTACAACATAAAGCATGCAACTTCGTGTAAACTATGAACTTTAGTTAATAACAGTATATCAATATTGGCTCAGTTATAAGGATTTTACCACACTAATTCAACATGTTAATAGCGGCAGTGACTGGAGTGGAGATGGTGTGGGTGAGGAGGGCATGAGAACTCTGTACTTTCTGGTCAATTTTTCTGTAAATTTGAAACTGCTCAAATAATAATATATTAATTTGAAAAAGAAAAAAATGGATTAATTAACCTCCTTAGATTCAAGTAAAATAAGCTCAGTTTAGCTAATTTAGCAGAAATGAAATGGAATTTCAGAGAAATAAGATTTCAGGACAAATAGGATGTGAGGCACCTTAAAAAAATTATGATACTGAATTTCACAGCATCTAAGGGTCCAAATACTGCAATTTCTGCTGCCAGCATAGCTGCTGTTGGGTGTTGAATGCTGTAACAAATATCAACCCTTGTGCTATCCCTGGAAACTTGAATTTGTTATCACAAATAGGTATTTCTGCTGTGACTTCTTTTTTGTGTTGCCTGCTTAGGCAATGAACTTAGCCTTGTTTAGTGACTGTACCCTAATCTTTTTGGGGACTCTGTCTTCAACGAAGTTTTTTAAGGCAAGAATTCTTTATGCATAGGAAGGAGGTTCAGCTTCTGAGCAGTCAAAAATATTAATTGTCCACTACAATAACATAATGTATTACTAGAAGAGATAATATACAGATTTTGTCAACACAGCACTATTCAACATTGTAAAAATTTAGTGGTTGATCAACTAGCAAGAAATAGTCATGCTTCTGAAAATCATATCAGGATTGGATATACATTTCTTTTTTTAAGATGACACCTCATGGCCTGATTGATGCTTATGAGGTTACACTTCCATCCTCTATTTTTCTAATATTGATCTGTACTATTTTTGTTTTACTCTATTTTTATAAGCAAGTTACTTCAAAGAACATTCTTCCTAGGCTAGAATTCATACACAGAATTCAGTTTCCTGTTCCTACAATTTCACTGCAGTTGCTCTTATTAAGTTACCAATGCACTCTATCTAACATTTTTCTATTTTAAATTCATTCTAGCCTCTAACAAAATTGCAACTACTTACTCTGTTGAGGCAACTACAACTCCTGCCTTGAAACACTCCACCTCTTCTCTTCCACGAAATCACCTCTCTAGTTCCACTTATTTCTTTGCTTTTTAGCAATTTATTTAAGAACCCCTGAAATCTAGATGATCATGAAATTTCTTTTCTTTCCCCTGGATGAATTCATCCAAGCCTGTTGCTTTAAGTACCACTCATATACTCCTAATTCTTCCATCAAATCTCTGTATTTCCACTTTCCTTTGATACAGACCTGAATTTCTCGAGGGTATCTAGAAATGTCTATCAGTATCTCATGATCCCCTCTAAATTAGCAAACCTTAAAAGACTAAAATCTACTCCCCACCTATGGTCCTTCTCTAAATTAAAGACATGCTTGTCAGACAGAGAGATTAAAATTTAGACATGGTCCTAAAATTCACACTTCTACTCAGGCATTGCTAGCCAATCTGTCCCACAGTCCTATACTTTCTGCCACCTAAATAGCATGGTTCTTGCCCCTTTTATTTCTACTCTCAATGCTTTTGTTAGACCCTTACCTTTATGTTTATATGTTCCTAACTCTTTTACTCTCTCCAATCACTTCCCTCACAAGTCCCTGTCACACAATTTGTATAGTGAGATTTAACATACATGAATCTTTTTCAAATTCTTCAAAGGTGTGACACAACCTATAAAATGGAGTTCATGCCTTGACTTGGCAGTCACAGCTCTTCATAGTGTGGTTCCTCCTACCTTCTCTTAACACTGGGCTTTGTTTTTAGTGTAAGCAAGCAGTGACTCAATTGTTTTCATTTGCCTACATATGTCACCCTCTTTTACAATGTCATAGCAAATTGAGAGGGAGGGTGATGTATAGTAAAGATACATGGCTGAGATTTAGATAAATCTGAGTATGTCCTGGCTCTGCAACTGACCTATACCTTGAGGTCAAGTCATTTCCCTGGGCTTCAGTTTCCTGACTTGAAAATGGAGGCTCATTACTGACAAGGTTGTAATGAACAATTTAATATAGTTCAAGAATTTGGTACATATGTTCCAACAACTTCATTTTTATGTGGACCGTGAACAGATCCTGTGTAACCCACTATTTTATTCTTTCAGTTATTAATTATTGAGTTCCTCGCATGTGCCAGACAATGCACTGAGAATGGGAGGTAGGCATATTTCTATGAGCAAAGGAACCGCACTCTTTCATTGTTCCTGTCCTTTTCTCTTTTCAGTTTTGATGCTTCTGAGCTGAATGTGTTTCTGATCTTACTTGTCTGATAAACCACATTTGTAAACCACTGAAGATTCTCAAATGCATTTCTTTCCTCCCAAACTTGTGAAATTAACTCAGATTAGCCTTAGGGCAGCTTGTACGCCATTCCATTATGATATTCAACTTGATTTCATATTTAATCATTACAGTGGCTACTCATGAAAAGTAGCACATACTAAATGATAAAAAAGAAAAAATAATATTCTCAGATGTTTAAAGCAGGTATTTACATTTCTCCAAATGTATTTTAAAGTATATAATAAGCACCATGCAAAAAAGATTGGTGATAAAAAGGTATAAAAACCAGTGTTAAAAATTAGAGCAAAAAGGCATTTCCATGAAAAAAGAAATAGGATTGCAACATAGTCCTCCCAGTTTATTTGACTAATTAGTAGTTCAAGTAATAAACTTCCTAAGAATTCAGAGAAGAGAAACATCACAGTGGATTACTCCAGTTAAGAGAAATTTCCATGGAGAGTTAACTTTAATGAGAGGAGAGAAAAGGCAAGGGCATTCCAGGTGGTCTGAGTAAAGTAAGCAATGGAGCAGAGCCAGGGAATTGTGGCATTAGTATGGGGAAAATATTAAATCAATTTTCTAAAATAAAGAATTCACTTAGGGAAGTAGTGATGAATTTGGAGACATACAGACTAGATAATGAGAGATTTGAAGGCCACGGCTTTAGTGAGGCTGTGTGATTTAGGCAAAGGAGGGTTATGACAGTTGATTCAGAAGATGCAAATACAAAGCATTGTTTCAAAACATTTGGTTTGGTTGTGAGGTACCTGATGATTTGCCTACAGGGGACCTCTAGATCTGGAGAGATAGTTAAAGCTAATGGTGGTCATTTTTACATGAATTAAATTAGGACCAAGACTAGGGTTTTGGTTACATGCTCTACTGTTCTAATGAATTTAATTCCCTCTTGATGTCAAAGTGATTACAACATCTTCAAATAAAATAGGGAAGGTTTTCTAAACTGCATATAATTTCCATAATTGTGTTCAACTTCATTTATTTCCCAAAGATGCACTAAGATTGTGTTAAAATTGTAGATTTTATTCAAAGTATGTGGATCCTAGAGACAGATATTATTTGATGATTGAAATAAATAATATGTGTACTTCCTTTACATTCATTAAACATTTGAATTATTACATTGTTGAGGAGAGAAAATAAATGGAATGATTTCTTCTTTCACAGTGTTTACAATCTACTATGGAGACAATTGAATTTATAAATATTATATAAAAATAGCAAGTGGTGGATATTGTAAGGATTTATTAAAAAACCAAAAATCTCACAGAAACACAGTTCTGGCAGGAATAATTAGAGCAAATGCCACTGAAAGGATTGCACACAGGCTCTGTTTTGAAAGATGTGTGGAATTTTGAGCTGCAGAATTGGATGACTAAGAGCAGGAGGGTAAGAATGTCAAATAAGCAAAGACAAAGAAAACCACATGTATGACCTATTTGGAAATTGTCAGGAAGTCCACTGTGCTCTGAACACAGGATGAAAGGAATTAATTCTGAGAATTAAAGAAGATATAACTGACTATGGCCATGTCACTGGGCTGTGTGTGTGTGTGCATGTGTACGTGTGTGTACAAATGCATGTTCATGCATATGCTGTGTGTACTTGAGAAGCAGAGCTTTAAATATCATTCTCTCAATTTTTAATGTTATTTTGGATGGAGTAGGGAACCTTCAGGGGGAAAGAAGAAGGACAAAACAAGAGACTGAGTCATATGCTTGGGCCACATCATGGGCATAGATTGGAGTTTGGACTCTGATGTAGGCAGCAAGGAATCAATAGAGATTTTTGAGTAGGGGAATGACATGGTTTATTAGGTTTCTGGTTAAGGGAAATAACTCTCTTATTGAAAAGTAGAAGACTTTGGAAATAAGATGTTGAGAGAAAAAACAGACACCATTTAAAAAGATTTCTGCAACAGTTCAAATTAAGATATAATGGCACCCAGAAAATGTCTACTGCCAAACAAAAGCTAAGGATGCATAGGGAAAATAAACTGGATTCTATTAAGTAAAACCTAACCATACAATCAACAATTAAATATTGTAATACCAACACAAAGAAATAAAAGGTATCCAGATAGGCAAAGAAGTTATACTGTCCCTGTTTGCAGATGACATGATATTGTACATAAAAACACCTAAAGAATTCACTATAAAACTACTAGATCTAATATCCAGATTTAGCAAAGTTCGGGATATAAAATTAATATGCAGAAATCTGTTGCATTCCTATACACTATCAATGAACTAGCAGAAAGAGAAATCAGGAAAACAATTCTATTCACAACTGTATCAAAAAGAACAAAATACCTAGGAATAAACCTAACCAAGGAAGTGAAAGACCTATATTCTGAAAACTATAAGACACTCATAAGAGAAATTAAAGAAGATACCAACAAATGGAAATACATTCCATGCTCATGGATAGTAAGAATTGATATTGTCAAAATGGCCATTCTGCCTAAAGCAGTCTATAGATTCAGTTCAATCCTTACCAATATACCAACAGCATTCTTCAACGAACCAGAGCAAATAATTCTAAAATTCATATGGAACCACAAAAGACCCCAAATAACCAAGGCAATCCTAATAAGGAAAAATAAAGCAGGGGGGATCTCACTTCCCAACTTCAAGGTCTACTACAAAGCAAAAGTAATCAAGACAATTTGTTACTGGCACAAGAACAGACCCATAGAAAAATGGAACAGACTAGAGAGCCCAGATATAAACCCAAGCATATATGGGTAATTAATATAAGATAAAGAAGCCATGGACATACAATGGGGAAATGACAGCCTCTTCAACAACTGGTGCTGGCAAAACTGGACAGCTACATGCAAGAGAATGAAACTGGATTATAGTCTAACCCCATACACAAAAGTAAACTCAAAATGGACCAAAGACCTGAATGTAAGTCATGAAACTATAAAACTCTTAGAAGAAAACATAGGCAAAAATCTTTTGAATATAAACATGAGCAACTTTCTCCTGAACGCATCTCCTTGGACAAGGGAAACAAAATAAAAAATGAACAAATGGGACTACATCAAGCTAAAAAGCTTCTGTACAACAAAGGACACCATCAGAAGAACAAAAAGGCATCCTACAGTATGAGAGAATATATTTGTAAGTGACATATTCAACATGGAATTAACATCCAAAATTTATAAAGAACTCACACCTCAACACCCAAAAAGCAAATAACTCTATTAAAAAATGGGTGGTAGATATGAACAGACACTTCTCCAAAGAAGAAATTCAGATGTCCAACAGGCACATGTAAAGATGCTACACATCACTAATTATCAGGGAAATGCAAATTAAAGCCACAATGAGATATCACCTCACACCAGTTAGGATGGCCAGTATCGAAAAGACTAGGAACAACAAATGCTGGCAAGTATGAGAAGAAAGGGGAACCCTCCTAAATTGCTGGTGGCAATGTAAACTAGTTCAACTATTGTGGAAAGCAATATGGTGGTTCCTCAAAACACTAAAAACAGAAATACCATTTGACCAGGGAATTCCACTCCTAGGAATTTACCCAAAGAAAAAATCTTCTCAGATTCAAAAAGACATATGCACCCCTATGTTTATTGCAGCATTATTTACAATAGCCAACATATGGAAGCAACCTAAGTGTCCATCAGTAGATGAATGGATAAAGAAGAGGTGGTCCACATACACAATGGAATACTATTCAGCCATAAGAAAGAAATAAATCCTACCATTTGCAACAACATGGATAGAGCTAGAGAGTATTATGCTCGGTGAAATAAGTCAGGTAGAGAAAGACAAATACCAAATGATATCTCTCATTTGTGGAGTATAACAATGAAGCAAAAGTGAAACAAAAGAGCAGCAGACTCAGAGACTCCAAGAAGGGACTAGTGGTTACCAAATGGAAGGGGTGGGGGAAAGCGGGTTGGGAGGGAGGGAGAAGAGGATTGTGGGGTATCATGATTGTTGCACATGGTGTGTGTGAGGTCACGGGGAAGACAGCATAGCTCAGAGAAGACAAATAGGGACTCTGTGGCATCTTACTACACTGATGGACAGTGACTGCAATGGGGTATGGGGGGACTCAATAGTAAGGGTGAATATAATAATTACATTGTTTTCTTGTGAAACCTTCTTAAGAGTGTATATTAATGATACCTTAATAAAAAAAGAACTGTAGTACCAATTTAGGTACAACAAAACTTTGTAACAATAATACATTTTCAGTCACAGGACAAAAACTAATGATATACAGAACCAATATATAAAGGAGATTAGATTTTCTTTATTTTGCTCCAAACACAATACCGTCTAGAAATAATTATAGCAAAAACATTTCTATTTAAAAGCTATAGTCTCTAATAAATCAGTGTAAAATTTAGATTTCTAAAATATTTATAAAATAAACTTAGAAGTATTGGGTATTTCAAAACTCTGTGAAGATTCAGTATTACTACAGTCAAACACATATAAGGTCTGTTTACTCCTTTTAAAGATATATTCCTCTTTGGTAAATATAATCTCTTTTAATTAATGTCTTGTTTTCAGTTCAATTGGAGAATATATTATAAAGAGTATATTTTGCTTTATCATAAACATACAACAAGTTTGAATTGTGAGCAAATTCAAAAGGCTAAAATGATCAACTTGGGACCAACAGTTTGTATATTAAAAGTGGAAATAACTTTATAAATAATACATCCTACTGAAGTGGGAATGGACTATACAACAGACCTTCACTATCTGCTACTGTTACTGATGACAGGACTGTGGCTGTCAAAAACATACCCTTGCCACTTAACTGATAGTAGAACCAGGACTAAATCCTAGGATGTTAACTTTTATTCTAGGTTTCCTTTCACCATAACATTGAGTTCTCTTATGTTTTAGAGTGCCATTATAGCAATGATTACTATATACCATAATTATATACCATATACCATGGCTTTGTTTTAATTTGCAAAATTGTTAAATATTAAAGCAATGTTTTCTTTTTCAGTTTTCAGCATTAGAAAGTATGATAACATTGTATGCTTCAAAACAGAGTATTCCATTTAAATTGGAAAACATGTCATTTTATTAGCATTTAAGCAATCTAAAAGATTTTAGAACCTTGCATAAAAAGCTGAGCTTCACTTATTTTATCACAAAATCAAATGTTGAGAAATAGTTTCTATAATCTTGACATTGTCCTCATTTAGCCATTTATCTAATTTTTAAATGCCTTATATGATATTCTAGAGATTTCACACTTCCTAGCATTGGTTTTTCTTATAATTAGTTTTATTTTATTTTTTATACATTTTTTATTGAAGTATAGTTGACATACAGTATTATATTGATTTCAAATGTACAACATGATGGTTCAACAGTTATCTCCATTATTGAATGTTCATCCCAACTAGTTTAGTTACTGTCATATAGAAAAATGTTACAGAACTATTAATTATATTCTCTATGCTGTACTTTCTAGACAAATTTATATTATGATTAAGATTTTGTACCTCTTTATCCCCCTCACCTATTTCACCAACCCACCTAAACCCATCTCCCATGGAAACCAACAGTCACTTATTGTCTGAGTCTGTTGATATTTTGTTAATTTTGTTTGTTTTTGATTTTTGATTCCACAAATAAATGAAATTATACGGTATTTGCTTTTCTCCACCTGTCTTATTTCAGTTAAAATAATGGCCCTCGAGGTCCATCTGTATTGTCATAAATGGCAAGATTTTCTTTGTTTTTTATTGGTAAATAATGTTCTATTGTATATATGTAACACCTTTTTTTTATCCATTCATTGGCTGATGGACACTTTGGTTGCTTCCATATCTTGGCTGTTGTAAGTAATACGGTGATAAACATAGGGGTGCATATATCTTTTTGAATCAGGAATTTTTTTTTCTTTGAGTAAATTCCTAGAAGTAGAATTACTGGGTGTTATGGTATTTCTGCTTTTAGTTTTTTGAGGAGCATCTGTACTGCCTTCCACAGTGGTTGCACCAATTTACATTCTCTCCAACAGAGCAGGAGGTTTGCATTTTCTCCACATCCTCACAAACACTTGCTATTTGCTGTGTTTTGGATAGTGTCCATTCTGACTGGTGGGTGGTGATATCTTATGGTGGTTTTGATTTGCATTTCCCTAATGATTGATGATGTGGATCACCTTTTCATGTGCCTGTTGGCCATCCGGGTTTCTTCTTTGTAAAAATATCTGCTTAGGTTTTCTGCCCATTTTCTGGAATACTTTGAGGATGGCTAGCTCTTTTTTAAATGTTTGGTAGAATTCAGCTGTGAAGCTATCTTGGACATTGACTTTTGTTTGTTGGGAGTTTGTTGATTATCAGTTCAATTTTGTTACTGGTAATTGGTCTCTTCAGATTTTCTGTTTCTTCCTGGGTTAGTCTTGGAAGATTGTACATTTCTAGGAATTTGTCCATTTCTTCTAGGTGTCCATTTTATTAGCATATAATTCTTCATAGCATTCTCTAATAATTATTTGAATTTCGGTGGTGTTGGTTATAACTTCTTTTTTATATCTGATTTTGTTTTTGTGTCCCTCTCTTTTTTTCTAGATAAGTCTGGTTAGGAAACTATCCTTTGTTTATCTTCTCAAAGAGCCCAGCTCTTAGTGTCATTTATTTTTTCTATTGTTTTCTTATTCTCTATTTTATTTATTTCTGCTCTCATATTTATTATGTTCCTCCTTCTACTACCTTCGGGCTTTGTTTGTTATTCTTTTTCTAGTTTCTGTCATTGTGAGGTTATGTTATTTATCTGGGATTGCTTTTGTTTCATCAGGTAGGCCTATACTGCTATGTTCTTTACTCTTAGAACTGTATTTCTGTATCCCACATATCTTGAACTTTTGTATTTCTGTTTTCACTTGTCTCATGTATTGTTTGATTTCCTTTTTGATTTGTTCATTTTTCACTGATTATTTAGAACCATGTTGTTAAGCTTCCATGTGCCTGGGGATTTTTATGGTTTTCTTTTTGTCATTAATTTCTAGTTTCACACCACTGTGGCTTGAAAAGATGCTTGATACAGTTTCAATCTTTCTGAATTTATTGAGGCTTTTTTGGTGCCCTAATATGTTATTTATTCTGGAGAATGTTCCATGTGCACTTGAAAAATATGTATATTCTAATGGTTTTGGGTGGAATGTTTTATATATATATATTAAGTCCATCATGTCTAATGTGTTGTTCAGTGCCATTGTTTCCTTATTTATTTTCTGTCTGGATGATCTATGCGTGATGTAAGTTGGAGTGTTAAAGTCCTCTAATATAATTGTATTGCTATTTTTCCCTTCAGATCTGTTAATATTTGCTTTATATATTTCAGTGCTTCTATGTTGGGTGCATTGATATTTATAATTGTTATATCCTCTGGTTGAGCTGATACATTTAACATCCTCTTTCTTTGTCTCTGGTTGCTTTCTTTGTATTGAAGTCTATTTTGTTTGATATAAGTGCTGCTACTCTTGCTTTATCTTCATTTTATGCATGAAATGTCTTTTTCCATTCTTTTACTTTCACTCTGTATATATATGTATTTAGGTCTGAAATGAATCTCATGTAGACACATATCAATCTTTTTTTCTTTTTATCTATTTTGTCACCCTATGTCTTTTGATTGATGCATTCAGTCTATGTAAATTTAAAGTAATTATTGATAGGTATGTACTTACTGACATTTTATTAATTGTTTTTGGTAGTTTTTGTAGTTCCTCTCTGATTTTTTCTTTTCTTATACTCTTGTCTTGGTTTTATTATATTCTTATACTTGGTTTTATTATAGTCTTATACTCTTCTAATGGTTTTCTTTATTATTATGATTTGATTACTTTAAAAAATTTTTTATGTATTTTTTACATGGTTTAGGCTTCTGGTTACCATAAAGTGAATGTATAGTTTCCTAAACATCTAACAGTGTTTATTAAGTTAATGGTCACTCAGTTTGAAATACATTCTAAAAGTACTAATATTTTCTTCTTCATCCTCCACACTTTATGTATAAGATGCCATAATCCATATCTTTTCCCTATTACTTAATTTAGGAACATTCCATCTAAATAATCCCTTTAATATATCCTGTAAGACTAGTATAGTAGTGGTGAATTCTTTAAACTTCCTTTATCTGGGAAACTATTTATCTCTCCTTCAGTTCTGAATGATAACCTTGTTTGGTAAAGAATTCTTTATTGTAGCTTGTTTCCTTTCAATACTTTGAATATTTCATGCCACTCCTTTCTGTCCTATAAAGTTTTTCCCAAGAAACCTGCTGATAGCCTTATGGAGTTCCTCTATATGTAACTATCTCTGTCTTGCTTCTTTGAAATTCTCTCTTTATCTTTAATATTTGCCTTTTTAATTACTATGTGTCTTGATTTTGTCTTCTTGGGATTCATCTTATTAGGGGCTCTCTTCTTCCAGGATCTGGATGTCTATTTGCTTCCCTAGATTCGTGGACTTTTCACATATTACATCTTCAAATAGACTTTCTAACACTTTGTCTCTTTCTTCTTCTTGACCCCCATTATGTGAATATGTTTTGTTTGTAGTTGTCAGCTAGCTCTGTTAGCACCTTCTCATTTTTAGAAATTCTCTTTTCTCTCTGTTGTAAGCTTGGTTACTATGCAGTTCTCTACCTCACATTAGACTGATTCTTTTCTCTGCTTCTTACATTCTGCTTTTCATACCCTCAATTACATTGTATTTTCCATTTCAATTACGGTGTTTTATCTTGTTCTTTTTTTGGGAACATATTATTCTGCCTCTTTATTTTGTCTGGGTTTCTGCATTTCTTTCTTTGTATTAAATAGGTCAGCTATGCCTTCTGATCTTGAAAATAATGGCCTTATAAAGTGGGTGTCCTGGTGACCAGAAGCTCAAGACTTTGCTCATCAGTGCCTGGTTCACTTTTATGGCTGAACTCGGTAGCTCTAGGTGTGCTGTGTGTGAAGCACATCTTTCTGCTTGCCTGACAACACTGGCTAATCCCCACAGCTAGCCTTTGCATGACCTTTGTGTGTTGTGAGGCACTTCTGCTAGGATTCACTGTGGGTGGGACTTTCTTTGCCTGCTGGTCAGCTAAGTCTTCCAGAGAGCTGAGTGGTGCTGAGACATCAGCACATGATATGGAGAATTTATAGCTGGTCCCTGCAAGCCCTGACCAGCTGGGCTAAGGGAGAGCTGGGAAACTGTCATCTGCCTGCCCTTTCTCCCCCAGTAAGTACTCTCTCTAGCCCCCATCCCTCTGGCATACTTCCTGCTATTGGTAAATATTTCAAATTGCCACCTCTGGGTTGGGTCTCAGTGGGACTTATGGAGTTTGTCTGTCCTCCAGAAGTGACAGGAGTCTTCATCCCATACAGTGCTCCAACTCTCACTGGTGTCCTGCCCCATTTATCATCAAAGCCCAATGCAATTTGGACTCATATTCCTGGAGCAGATATCCAGGGCCAGGTGTGAAGGATTCCTGAGCAATTATCCCCTCCCCAATCTGTTGCTCTCTCCCATGTGTGGGCCAGGATGGGGGAAGGGCTTGGGTCCTGACTGATCATGTCTTTGCTCCTTTACCCTTCTCTATGTGGGCCTTTCTTCCTCACCAGGTGTAGGTGGTCTACTCTGCAGCCTTCAGGTCATTTTCAGATTGTTTGCATTTGCTGTAGTTGCTTCCTTAGCATTTAAGTAGGAGGATTTTTTCTCCTTGCTGTCCTACTTCACTATTTGCCCTGAATTCTTTACTTTTTAAATATAGTCTGCAAAAGCTTTTGCAAACACATACTAATGTCTTTTCTATATTTTTTTTTTCTTTACTTTTTATTAAAATAGTGTTGATACACAATCTTTTGATAGTTTCAAATATTCAACACAGTTGCTCAACATTCACCCATATTATCAAGTCCCTCCCACCCCATTGCAGTCACTGTCCATCAGCATAGTAAGATGGCACAGAGTCACTACTTGTCTTCTCAGTGCTGTACTCTCTTCCCCATGCCCCCCCTACACTATGTGTGCTAATCATAATACCCCTCAATCCCCTTCTCCCTCCCTACCCACCCTCCCTTCCCACCCTGTTTCCTTTGGCAACAACTGCTAGTCCCTTCTCAGAGTCTGTGAGTCTGCTGCTGTTTTGCTTCTTCAGTTTTGCTTTGCTTTTACACTCCACAAATTAGGGAAATCATTTCGTACTTGTCTTTCTCTGCCTGGAAGCCAATTCATCATTGTTTCTCTCCCTTGGCCATCTGGATACTACTGTAAGGGAAATGGGTGGGCTGCTGCTTTATGGAAGCCCAGAATGGTGAGATCCTAACCACTTCAGGTGGCTCCTAGGGTTTCTGCTTAGAAATCAAATCTGATCCTGTTACTCTTCTTGCCCCTTTTATTGTAGCCATGCTCTGTGTTATCTTAATAGGCATTCTCTCTCTTTCCCTCTTGTACTGACAGGATAGAGGCTGTTCACTGGTAATTTCTTTTTTTTCCTTTGGTATCACTAATATACAATTATATGAGCAACATTGTGATTACTAGATTCCCCCCTTTGTCAAGTCCCATCACATATCCCATTACAGTCACTGTCCATCAGCATAGTAAGATGCTTTAGAATGAATACTTATCTTCTCTGTACTATACTGCCTTCCCATGCCACCCCGCTACATTATGTGTGCTAATCGCAATGCCCTTATTCCCCTTCAACCTCCCTTCTCACCACCTCCCCCTGTAGTCCCTTTCCCTTTGGCAACTGTTAGTCCATTCTTGGGTTCTGTGAGTCTGCTGCTGTTTTGTTCCTTCAGTTTTTTCTTTGTTCTTATGCACCAAATGATGAGTGAAATCATTCGGTACTTGTCTTTCTCCACCTGGCTTATTTCACTGAGCATAATACATTTTAGCTCCATTCATATTATTGAAAATGGTAGGATTTGTTTTCTTCTTATAGCTGAACAATACTCCATTGGGTATATGTACAACATCTTCTTTATCCATTCACCTACTGATGGACACTTAGGTTGCTTCCATTTCTTGGCTATTGTAAGTAGTGCTGCGATAAACACAGGGGTTCATATGTCTTTTTGAATCTGGGATACTGTATTCTTAGGGGAAATTCCTAGGAGTGGAATTCCTGGGTCAAATGGAATTTCTATTTTTATTTTTGTGAGGAACCTCAATACTACTTTCCACAATGGTTGAACTAGTTTACATTCCCACCAGCAGTGTAGAAGGGTTCCCCTTTCTCTGCATCCTTGCCAGCATTTGTTGTTCCTGTTCTTTTCTATGTTGACCATCCTAAGTGGTGTGAGGTGATATCTCACTGTGATTTTAATTTGCATTTTCCTGATAATTAGCAATGTGTAGCATCTTTTGATGTGCCTGTTGGCCATCTGAATTTCTTCTTTGGAGAAATGTCTGTTCATATCCTCTGCCCATTTTTAATAGGGTTATTTGATCTTTGGGTGTTGGGGCATATGAGTTCTTTATATATTTGGGATGTTAACCCCTTGTTAGATATGTTATTCACAAATATATTCTCCCATACTGTAGGATGTCTTTTTGTTCTGCTGAGTGTCCTTTGCTGTTCAGAGCTTTTTAGCATGACGTAGTCCCATTTGTTCATTTTTTATTTTGTTTCCCTTGCCAGAAGAGATGTGTTCAGGAGAAAGTTGCTCATATTTATATTCAAGAGATTTTTGCCTATGTTTTCTTCTAAGAGTTTTATGGTTTCATGACTTACATTCAAGTCTTTTATCCATTCTGAGTTTACTTTTGTGTATGGGGTTAGACAATAATCCAGTTTCATTCTCTTACATGTAGCTGTCCCATTTTGCCAAACCAGCTGTTGAAGAGGCTGTCATTTCCCCATTGTATATCCATGGCTCCTTTTTCATATATTAATTGACCATGTATGCTTGGGTTAATATATAGACTCTCTATTCAGTTCCACTGGTCTATGGGTCTGTTCATGTGCCAGTACCAAATTTTCTTGATTACTGTGGCTTTGTAGTAGAGCTTGAAGTCAGGGAGAATAATTCCCCTTGCTTTATTTTTCCTTCTCAGGATTGCTTTGGCTATTCTGGGTTGTCTTTTCTATATTAACATCACCTAATGTGTAAAAATTAACTCCTATAGTCTTTATTATTATTCAATGAATGTTCAATAATATTTTACACATTTTACCCCCTTTGTGGAATATTAATATATGGACCTATAAGCCTAGATATTTTCAGGAACATTACAATGACAATGATCACATTTTTGATTAATTTTTGTTTGATTATCTCTTAAAAAGTTGTCTCAATAACAATGAGTAACATTGAGTTACTAAATGCCAACTGAATTTCCACAGAAATATGTGTACAACTTTGATTAGTAAGATAACTGAGAAGTAGACACTTCTGCCTCCTCTACAAAAAAACCATAAATATCTTATGAGTCTGAAGTCTCTAAAGGAATAAGGTACAGGTTAGAATCTCAAAAATTGCATCAAAGGTACTAATCCTTATTCTGAGTAACTGATGGTTAAAATTTTATTGTTTTTTTAAATATCTTTTTAACTGATATTAGTGTTGATAAGTCATTCTGTTACTTCCTGTCTTGGAAATTACAACATTGCATTAGTTCAGAGCTGACTTCATTTGTGTTAGTCCAATCCTTGGGCTCCTTCAGAAAGGCAATCTGTTTTAAATATGGGATTTTGGTACACACTGAGGAAGATGATTCCTTCTCTGACTTATTATTGGGCTTTTCCTAATTCATCTGTCCCATCTTTCTACTTTTTCTACAGGGAGATTTTTTTTTTAAAGAAAGCTTTTGTCATGGTGTGTGTTCTCCCTGCCCCCACCATATCATTACTTTTATTTAAGAGAGGAGAAAAATCATGAGAATTCCAGGTTCTTTATATCTTGAAAGTTTTATCTAATGCCAAGAGAAGGAAATTGGTCATTGATGATGACTTGGCAATAAACAGTGTCTCAGGAATCTTATTTCATATTCTTATACAATGACAGAGAAAATTCTCATTGTCTTAGAGTGAAACAACATAGGAGAGTAAAGCATCCACATCATTAGGGTAAAGCCCTGGGTGGGGCAGGCAGGGGTAATTTCTACAGAAAGAAATCTGCCAGTTCCACTCATTGACAGGAGATTGTTGGGGCAGGGGCCAGGATCCATCTCACTTAAGCCAGAGTCCATTAAATGGGACAAATAAGTAAGAAAAACAACATCCATCTGGATTCTAAAGCTTGGTTTGATAGCTTGGGCTAGATATGTAGGTATATTTAATGGATTATATATAACTTCCCAATAGTGTAGGATAAAGAAAAGGTCTATACCCCCGGTTTCTCATCCTGAAAGTTGAAATATGTGGTGGTTATTTGACCCTGGAGAAACAAAAAGAAAGACACATTTTAGAATATATGTATGTATATATGTATGTGTGTGTGTGTATATATATCAGTTTGGGCCACTCCTTTTCCTGAAATCATGCCTTTAGATATTGCTGCATGACTAAAGAACTGCTGGTAGAATTATGCACTGAAAGGGATGAAGACAATGAACGTAGATCATGTCACATATGTTCTTGGACTTTGCTTACATCATATATGTGCATATATGTATATATTTTAAACAGAGCCCTGCATAGATCATATATACATGTGCAAACCACAGCTCTGAGTGTATATGAACTAATTTTTCTTTTCAATTATAGAAACAAAATTTTAAAGGTGAATTCTTTAGTCAAGGGTAAAAGATAGAAAGAATCTGGAGAGCTGAGAGTCAATCCTAATGTATGGGATTTCAAAATTAGTGTTCTTTTCTATCTACTGCTATCCTGACACTAAAAATGAAAAATAACTGAATATTACTTAAGAATACAAGTAAAGAATAATACTTAAGAATACAAGTTCTCAGATTCCGAAAGACATATGCACCCCTATATTTATTGCAGCATTATTTACACGTCAAGATATGGAAGCAACCTAAGTGTCCATCAGTAGATGAATGGATAAAGAAGAGGTGGTACATACACACAATGGAATACTATTCAGCCATAAGAAAGAAACAAATCCTACCATTTGCAACAACATGATGGAGCTGGAGGATATTATGCTCAGTGAAATAAGCCAGATAGAGAAAGACAAGTACCAAATGATTTCCCTCATTTGTGGAGCATAACAACAAAGCAAAACTGAAGGAAGGAAATATCAGCAGGCTCACAGATACTAGTGGTTACCAAAGGTGAGGGGAGGGGAACAGCAGGTGGGTAGGGAGGGAGAAGGTGATTGAGGGGTATCATGACTGGCACACATGATGTGGTGGGAATCATGGGAAAGACAGTGTAGCACAGAATAGGCAAATAGTGACTCTGTGGCATCTTACTACACTGATGGGCAGTGACTGCAATGGGATATCGGGGGGGACTCAATAATATGGGTGAATGTAGTAACCAGATTGTTTTTCATATGACACCTTCATAAAAGTATATATCAATAATACCTTAATAAAAATAAAAAGAATGTTTTATCTGCTTCCCTGCTCAGAAGGTGTGTAAGTCTGCTGGGACAGTCTTAACAAAATACCAGACTATATGGCTTAAACAACAGTAATTTACTTTCTCACAGTTCTGGGAGACTTTGTTCATTCTGCGGCCTCTCTCCTTGGCTGGTGGAGTGGCCCCCTTTGCACTGGGTCCTTACATGGTCATTCCCTGGTTTGTGAGGAATGTGAACTTTTTCTAATTGCTGGTGTCTCCGTGTGCATGCACTCTTTGTAAGGACCCAGTCATAATGCATTAGCGCCTACCCTAATAGCCTCATTTTAATTTCTTTAAATCCCTGGCCACAAATACAGTCCCATTCTGAGGTCCTGGGATTTAGGGCTTCAACCTATGAATTGGTGGGGGGCACAGTTCAGCCCATAGTTCATCCCATTCATTAGGTATTTGTGGATTAAGTCAAAGATAATTGAGTTTGAAGTCAGAAAAATATGGATTAAAATAGTTTAATGATATTAAACAAACAACTCAAAATCTCTGAACCTCAGATTCTCATCTGCATATGGAAATAATAATTGCCATCTCAAGGTTATTGTTATATGACACATATAGGATACCTGCCATATTGCTTTATCAATGTTAATAATACATTTATTGACTGTCCAACTGTGTCAATGTCACCATGCATTTTTGTACATTCTAAAATTAAAGAAATAATTTGATAAAAAGTGCTGAAATTTAAAGAAAGTGTCTTCACTTTGTCTTTGTAAGCAGCACATTTTTTGTGAAAACTTATTTGAACATAATATATTGAATGTGTCCTAACATTATGATAGAAATTTTAAACAGCTCACATTTAAACACTTTATTTCTATTTTGTTCTCCATAAAGCTCTTTATCATGCATCACTGATTTATAGACAGTTGTCACAAATAGGATAGGCCCATATGTTAAAATCACTTGCCATTTTTTTGTGACTGCCCTCAGTCAGATTCAACAAATTAATGATCATAATAATCAGCCATTCAGGTTTTCAACTACATGGTCTTCACTATCCTACTATTTCAGGTTTGTCCCTTCCTTTAAATCATTAATCTCTTTAGGACTTATTATAGCCTCTTTTTAGGCACATTGATCTGAATTCAATTTGTATCTCTTTTGTAATGCCCTTTTCTAGCGTGGATTTTCATAGCAATGTATTCTTGTTGATTGATATGTTGGTGTGTTGTTATATTGCTTCATCTTAAATACCTTTATTTCCTCACCAAATCTCTGTGAGTCCATTATTTTAAATGCTTTAACTTTTATATGTCTTTGTAATGTCCTTCCATGTAAGATCAGGTACAGTGGGTTGACTAATGCAAATTAAAAGCCCATTTGTTCAGCTTGAATTATGCTTAGTGACAGCTCTGTGTATTTTTATGCTTAGTGACAGCTCTCTGTATTCACATGTGATGTGAATACATGAAGGACGCAACATAAAAACACACTACATTATACTACATCTGTGTTGTGAGGTAAATGTGGAGTAATTACTACTGTCTAAATTTTTATGCCTTTTTTCATTAAAGCTGTTATCATGCTAGGGACAAGGGTAAATAGTACTCAAACTTTGCTTTTATTAGTTTCTGTCTTTGTTAGATGTGAATGACGTGAATGGAAATAAGAAAAGCTATAAAAATCATAAATAAAACATTAGCATATTTTTTGATAGTGCAGGTGTAAATGTCACTAATGAAGTAAGAATAAATATGTGATGTTAATTCCTCTAGTTTGTTAAGTGTAAAATATGAAAGGAGATGTAGTGCTTGACAAGAATGAAAACAGGATAATCAAATATATTTTTTTCCCTAGGAAATACTCCTTTTTTTTATGCTTGCCATACAAAATAGGTTATATTACAGGTTCAATCATGGGTTAGACCTGTTTTATAGAGTGATATTCTAAATATAGTAAGTTACATATGGCTATTATACTTTCTCCAGCTTACCCCAAACTGATATATGTATCTAAAAACTGGGTCCTGGAATGTTTTCTCTTGGCTTCTTCAGGGTCCAATAGCACACAGTACCTGCTTCATCAGTGCTTCATATCCTTTTCTTCTGTAAATCCCTTCTGCTATGTAACAATTACATTTTTTTTAATATGTAAAGAAATAAGAAAGCCATGTGTGTTGGAATTACATTTAACCAAGTATAAATAGACCTGGGATTAACATTAAAAAATCCAACTAATAAATAAAGTTAATAAACTAGAAATAATGATTTTTTAAAAAATTGATTAGCTTTGTTTTGTATATCCCTCTGCTTGATCCAGAATAGAAAAGGAATGTGTTGAAGTTCATGACTCACTCTGAATATCTCGTTTCCAATTGTGTGGGTTGTGGAGATACATTACCACCTCACCTTTTGACAGAGCAGACAGCCACACAAAGATCAGATTCTAATAATTCCTTCAAGAGATTAACTCTAAAAATCATTTATTTTTCTCTGCTCATTGATTACCATCATATCCAGAAAAAATAAAACAAAAACAATGCTAAAAAAAAACCCAAACCTAAGTGTCATTCTGCTTGCTTTATAAATGTATGCTCTGTCTTATGCAACTGGTAAAATTGAGCAGGTTAAGCTCATATATAATTGCAAGTCCCATTTAGAGATGAATCATCTTTGGATCAGAGGTGATAATTGACTCTTCCAAATTCACACAGCCATCACATTTCAAAATCAGAATTCAAATTGGAATTCTACACATGTTGCATCCAAGCTTCAGTGCTCATGTGTCCCAAACCTGGAATCTAGCCTTCACTTTTCACAACTCTTTCTCCCCTGTTCACCACACCACCTATCACTTTGTCTTGTTCTTTGCGTGACAGATGTTTCTTTCATCCATTCACATTTGTCCATCACCAATGACATCACTGAATACTGCAGAACTCTTTCATCCCCTCTCTCACAGCTGCCCAGATACCACAGGGGCCTCCTAACATTTCTCCATAGACATCCTGTCTCCTTTCAATCATTCCTTCACATGTACTCAGATGACTTAAAGCCTGGTGTTCCACTTTCCTCTTATTCTATGACACTTCTGTCCTTATTTTTGATGGCTCAACCACTCTAGTTCATTAAGTTTCTCAAATGAACCCCTGACTCCTGCCACAGTGCCTTTGCATATGTCAGAAAAGTGTTAGCTACCAGAAACTTACTTAGCCCTTGTCTACATCTATTCATCCTTACTTAAATTCAAATACTATTTTCTTAAAACAACATTAACTGGGCATAATATTGCACATGTAATTGTAGATTAATGATACCAAAAAAATAAAAATAAAAATAAAAACATTAATTGGGCTTAACTAATACAATCTCCATTTTACATTGTCACAACATAAAGATTCTCTTTTATGGCATTTTCATTTATAATTTAATATTTATTTGTGTGATTATTTAATGTCTTCTCTACTGTGCATACCAATTTATTTTATGAGGAAAATGAATGTGTCTGATCTTTCTCATTGTTATGCCCAGGACAAATTATGTAATAATTAAATATATATTGAAGGATTGACCTCAAGTTTCATGTTAAAGTTAATGTTTTCATTTTATACTACAGTGTTGCCTAAGATGTATAAACATCAACCTAGAAAATCATCTGTTTTCCAATTGATTATCATGAAAGATTTCACCTTGAATAAATTTTGAAGAAATGCAATGAACGCCAGTATAATCTTCACTAAAATTCATTATTTTTTTAAATATTTTATCCCACCTGCCTCATGTAGCTATCCTTCTTTCTCATCCATGTCCTCTTTCTTTTCAGAGTTACTTGAAAGTTGCACAAAGCATGGCATGATATCTATCTCTGCATTTCTTAAGAACAAACATTCTTATCCATATTCTAAATACCATTATCACACCCAAGATATTTAAAATGGAAGTTTATGTCTTGAAATTATGATAAAATAATTCACATATGCTCCAAATCTGTTAGATGACAAGACATATAAAATGTCCAGCATTCTACCTATCACAATATGTTTGAAAATGAGTTTGTTAGTTTTTCTTTCTTCAAAGATTCTAAGTGTTAAAAGGGGATTCAAACTCTGTTGCAGTGAACTCCAAAGCACATTGCTATTCTACCATACCATAAAAAATTATGATCATATTATTGATATTGATTCTAGGATTAAGTTGAAATTAGATAATGTTTATGAGGACTTACATAGAAAATGTAATAGGAAGGCTTAGTATGTACTTCTGAATGCCAAGTGGAAAATAGGAGATTCTCCCAGTGTATTAAAATATGTTTTCCTCTAAAATGGGATCTGTTACCATATGTAGATGTATAATACTTTTCTGAGCCCATTAGGTTAAAACAATCACTGATAGCTTCTATAGACAGAAATGGAACATTAAAATATGTGAGAGTAACACTTGATTCCAGACATACTGTGACAAGGTTTTATTTATTTTTTAAAATAACACTGTATTAAAAAACATTATTGAGTGACCACTCCAGGAAGAATGTTGAGCAGAGTTGACCTCCTAGGAGACTCACTGTAGTAAGAAAAAACAGTACTTCATTGTGAATCATATCACCTGAAAGAACTGTTGTTCCTGCCACGGAACATTGCCTGTTCCATAATTCATAGAACTTAACACGTTGATAAAATGCATGGATCTCTACCAGAAAAACATTGCTCCAAGCATACATGTCACTCGTTTTATGGCGGGTCTCTGACTTAGGAAGACTTTGAAAATATGTTAAGGGTATTTTTACTACCCTATCCTTAGCAAGCAGGGAATGGTCTCTAGTCTGAGGAAAAAATCAGATAAACTGAAAGCAGAAAGAGAAGGCTACTATGAAGGAACATCTGCTGAGAAAAAAAAGAAAAATTCATAGAATCAGATTAAGAATTCATAAGGATATATATAGGAAAACAAAGCTACAGGATGCTTTTGAGCCAAACATGATTTCTGAAGGCCCTGAGCAATGTGTTCTTGTAAATTTGTATTATTTTTTGAAGAAGGGTCCCTAAATGGTATAAACCTCAAGCCTGATGAAAGGTATATATTCTTTTATTGGACTTAAAAATACTAATAGAGAAACTGAGGAAAGAGTCATTATTGCTGGGCGATGAATTGATACTTTGAGAGGTATCTCACAAGAAAACACAAAATTTCTTTAAAAAAAACACAGGTAAAAAGTAAAGGTATAGAGTACATATTTGAGATAACTAATATAAAAATGTCCCGCTTTATGAAATGTCAGATAAAGAAAAGAACAGAATTAAAAAAACTATCACATTTACCAAATAAGAAGGCTTCTTAACTCATAGAAGAATTTGTCCCTATAGACAGAAAGCTGATAATGAGCACAGTGATATTTAAGTCATTAATTGAATACAATCTTATTGAGCATCTTCAATTAGTCAAGCAGAATTCTAAGCCTTGGGGATTCAGCAGTAGGCAAGAGAAGCCAGGATTCTTCTTTTAAGGGGTTTAATGAAGTCAGGGGAGACATACAATAAATGAATGAAAATATCGTTGTATAAGACCATTTCAGGTCAGTATACAAACTAAAATATGAGAAAGTGGAAGGAAATAGTAATGAGAATTTAGGGATACAACTAATCATAATGCCAAAATATATGATCCTTAAGTGTACGGAAAATATCTTACCATTTTTCAGTAAAAATAACTTTTTATTAAGAGTTTCAAGACTACCATAAAGCATTAAACTAAGTGTGGGGACCTTCTAAGGTAGAGTCCAGGGTGACTTCACAGCTCACAGGCCCATTCAGCTGGCCCTGCCACTGCCTCCAGTGAGTAATGGAAAACAGGAATTTTAGGAGTCAGCCTCACTGTGAAAAGAGAGGAGTGAAGTGAGGGAAGGTCACTGAGTGGCTCTTTAAGTAAACAGGCAATTGGCCCGCAATATATAATGAGTAAACAAACCTTGTGATATGGACATTGGTGAAAACAGAGTTCAAGTGAAAAACATTAAATGGATAAAAGGATGCTAAATGCATGTTTACTGAAAATCTACCCTTCAAAAGCGACAGGAAAGAATGTTTTACTCACTGAGTTCTACCTTACAAAAACTTCAAATGATATGTAACCCCTATTTCCCTAAGATTATTTTGAATTAAAGAACTTTTAAAAAAATTAATATATTTTAAGAAGTTACCATATATTTATCTACAACCATATTTATATATATATGTCATTTATCTAATGAGCATAGCTCAGAATGGAAACATAACTCAATTGTATTTATATGTCTTCTATTAAGAGGTTGAGTTCTCCCTTTCTTGAACAATTGATGCTATTTGAAAAGATGTAGACTGATTTATTTCAGCCATATTTCATTCATAATCATGTAATTATGTGAAGGCTTGACTTTTTCCCACCTGGAATGATTCCAATTTTTCTTTTATCTCTTATGTTATATCTCATATGGAAAAAGCCCTTAATCTTTCTTTAAGGGCATTGTAGAGCAGTATCCCAGATCACTTCGGTCTACTTGCAATATTTGGTTTTTAGAGGTTTTATTTTTTTATGTGTATCTGCCACATTTTAATGCAGAACAAATATTACTGTATGAAGTATTTGCCACAACTGAATGGAGAAAAAATCATGTCCTATAAAGTAAATATTTAAGGCAACAAGGGCATCTACTATTTGTCCATTAAAGTTTTATTCACATTTATGTTGGGTTGATATTTTAAACTTATACTATCTATATAGATAATTAAATTGATTAAAAAATATTTGGTAAGACTAACATCATTGGAAATGAAAAACTTAGATACCATGAAAACGAAGGCCATTCACTTAAAAGTATAAAAATTTGAGATTTGATGAACTTACTATAAAAAGTAAAATATAAAATTATTTTACTGTCCATAATTAACTATAAATGGAATCATTTAAAAATCCTACTCAAAATAACAGTTACAGAAGTTCATAAAATTACTTAGAAATACTATTCACTAAAGTGAATGAGATGTAAATAAATAAAACTACTAAAATACCATTAAAATATAATAAAATCCAAAATAGGAGGGAACAATTAATATTCTTAGAGATTTTAATATTGATAGGCAAGTTATTGAAAAATTCAATTTATAAATATAACAAAAAAGCAAAATACAAAACGGTAGAATAGAAAGTAATATTAATATTTATATGATAGAATACATTCCAAGAACTGAGGACATTCTTTTGAAAATAATAATTGAACTTCAGAGAAATATTTGCAATGATCAGTAGAGTGGATTTTATAGTCTGCAATTAAGCCATCCCATTTCTGTATATAATATAGAGAAATTTTCATAGAAGAAGGTATGAAACATGAATAATTAAAATGTAAGAATATTTTTTCTGAAAGCAATATAATGGAAACAAATGCTTTTGTCCATCAATCAAAATATTAATAAGTTGTGAGCATATTCACACAAGTAAGTACTATTCATAGATAAATATATATGGATTAAAGCACATTGAAAAATGTCATAAACCAGGTAATGAACAATGAAAACGGTTTCCAGAAGATACAATCAGTATAGTATTATTTCCATAAAATTTAAAAACATGAAAAACAGTACCATATTATGTTTATGTATACATCTAATTATGTGTGTTACATTCAGAAAAGCATAGGAATAAGAAACACCAAATTCTAGATAATGGTTATCTCTGTCAAAAAAGTTGATGTGATAAATAAGGAGTGCACAGGTGCCTTAAAATGACTTGTTAATGTTTTATTTATTTATTTTAAATGGGGTGGCGGATGCACAGATGTTCCTGGAAAGAGTTTCACAAAGTTCTGGAGGTATCAATATAACACATGAATACAGAATAAATCTCTTAATACATTATTATTATCAGTACTGATAAGCCATTTGTATCATGACTTCCTTGGCTTTTTTTTTACATCCACCTGTTTCACAATCTATAAGTATGTGTGTGGTGATAACAATACTTAGTATTAAAAATTAACAGATATAAAGGTGTGGTTTCTTGAACTAGAAATATTACATAATACAGTACAATGATAGCAATAGCATTACACAATGGAATGTGTATTAACTCATATTAAATAACAAGAACAGAAGAAGAGTGGGTTGTAAGGAGGGCATTTTCTACCAGATGACAAATCTTTCTATAAACTTCCAGTAATCAAAAGAGAATGGATTTGTACATAAGCAAATGATAACTAGAAGAGAGAAAAGTGATCCCAAAATATCCAAATTCATATGAAGACTTAATAAAAACACAAATAACATAAACAGTAGTATTAATATTAATATTACTAGTGTAGATGTATGGAAAGCTTACCATGGTGGAGGCATTTGGTGCATACAAATTAAATCAATGAATTATTTGCTATCTACTAAGAATGATGATCTTCCAGGCATTCTTCTGGTAACAGTCACTGTTAATACTCATTTGGAAAAAATGTGGGAGAATCTATCTACTAATATTTAAAATATATTTTTTGATTTTTCTTAATAGAATTTCAACATTTTGGACTTCACCTAAATAGAAATAAAAAACAAAAAATACTTCCTGAATGAAAAGATGCTGGTGAATTCTTATCTAGGAAAGTTCATAGTTGTAATATGTGTGTAATCTTGAATGTTCATAAAGAGGAGAATAATAAAGAATAGAGGCTGCAATATGTACTACAAAGAACATAGAGAAAATATCTATTTAAAAATACTGATATTGCTACGTTTTGGCAAGGGACATAGGTCAAATATATTTAGCATGGAAAACAAGTTTATGTGTGTGTGTGTATTTAAACATATCTTGTAAAATAGAAATTGTGTGTGAGTATGTATACAACTTTATGTATGTTTATTAACATAGGTAAAAATGTAAAGGGTGCACATAAATCTATGTTCAATAGAAACCTAAGGAGTTTGCATTGGCTGGAGGAATTAACACATAAGGGTTTCTATATATTATTATTTCTTCTGTTACCATTAGCATCTATTACTTGTGTAAGAATATTTTTAAACCAAACAGCATGCCAAGTAAATGAAGAATCATTATAATGGTATGCTTTTTAAGGTATCATATGTGAAGGGCTTTAAAGGAAATTCATATTCTCTAGAAGCAGAAGGATATAAATATAATGTGAAATTTGTCTCTTACTATATTAGTATGCAATTTTTATCTCTGTAGGATATACATATATTTCTCCTGAGACAGTAAATGAGGATTATTTTTTTCCTTTCCTTAATCTGATGCTACATGATGGTGATTAACATCTGGGAGTGGAGATGACTGACTTGGCAACTGGAAAACCAAAAGAAACTTCCATTCATGTACCCAAATCAAGGCTTTTGATAATGATTGCAGACATGATCTGAAACGTTTATTGCTAGTGAATCAGAGGTGGCCTAAAGAACATTTTGCTACAAAAAAAGCTTTTTGATTCTCTAATTTTTAATAAGATATAGCTGTAAGAGGGCTCTGGCAAATCAGAAATTTGGAGTAGAGAGATGTACATTCTTAACTGCCCCTCCCTAAAGCTGAGCACATTTAGGAATGTATTCAATAACACTGAACCTAGTGCAAGAAAGTGCACAGGCTTGAATAAACAAAAGAGTTTCTTGTAAGTCTCTTAACAAAGTTGTAGATTAAAAGATAAATGACACAGGATAGGGAAGTATCTAGGTTTACGAAGGAGTGGATTCATTCATTGGGAATTAAAAGGGCTTTCAGTAAAACAGCATTCACATTCCAGACTCCTTCAGTTTCTTCTTGTGTACACAGTTGAAGTATGTTACCCAATTTCCATTTTAAGCAAAATCCTTGAAAGTGTATTTGAAATTGTCGAGAAAGGCCTTTGGGGGAGTCAGCAGAACTATTAAGAAAGTTTTATAAGAAGGAAGATGAGTATAACTTCACAATTATAACAGGAACGATTTTAAACATCAGCACGTCTAGAAAATTGCAGAAACCGAAGAGCAATCTGAAAGGAAGAAACAGAATGATAGCTATGAGTAACTGCTTTCCTATCTCATCTAGGTGTATTCTTCTTCAAACTAAGTGATCAAATTCCTTGCTGTAGCTCAAAGGGAGAGAAATGAAATAAAATATAAAATAGATACAATATTATAGCTCATAGACTTCTTCAATCATTGAGACAGAATCATTGGAAAGGAGCTTACATATGACTTAGCCAAATCCCTTAGGAAAACTGGGGCACAGAGAAGTGAAGAGATTTACACATATTCATGAGAGAAAAGCCAGTCATTATTAGAACAGGGATTAGACTGATAGCTTTTGTTTGTGGATTTTTTTGTTTGTATAAAGAAAGAAATAATAATGCTCTTCATTTATCCAGTTGAAAAATAGATACTCATTGGACACATCTTATTAATCAGATATTTCTCTAGAACTGAGGATAGAGTTGGAACAAGACATTGTTAACAATTAACCTGTTCCTTGTTGGGATAAAGTTTAGATTCTATTGGGGAGAGAGATGATAAAAGTGAAAAAAAAGGTGCAAAATGATAAATCCAAATAATCATAGTATAATAAACGGAATAAAATGAATGAGTGTAATGTGGCATATTGCAAGTCATTGCTGATCTTAAAAAGTGAAGTTTTTATAATAAAGGATGTAAGAACATTATATGAGATTGTATATGATGCTAGTAAAAAAGAGGAAAGAACTGAAACAATCTGAAGGAAAGAAGTTTGAGAAGGATTGTTAATAGATTTCATCAGGTTTGTATAACTTTCTTGATTTGAGAAATTTCAATGCCATTTTCAATGAGGAAAATGTGGCTCTATATAATTAACCTGAGAAATTCATCCAGGCAAAAAGGTTAATGCTAACAGAAATGAAAGTTAAATCATAGCTATTCAAGTGAAATAAATAATCTGGCTTCACTGTATGAAATGATTATCTAAAAAATGATGTATGAAGTGAGTCTGCTGGTTAGAGAGAACATAATATGGTTGATTACATGATTTGTAAAATTACCTAATACTTTTGAATAGGTAACAATCCTGATTCATTTTTATTTTATATTTCTATCCATATTTTGAATATATTTCTTTTCAATTTATTTTTCTTTTTGAAATATATCACTGGATGTTTAGACAGCCATTTATTTCCAAAGCTCAAGTAGGATAATTATTATTTTTAGTGATTCCAGATATCCTTTAAGTGAGTTGCTTTCCCTATAAGTTCCACCAGTCATTTATGTAGGTAATCGGATAGTTCTTTTTCAGTTTTAAGAGACCTTTATTTCATCTGTTACAACCATCGTGCTGATTTGAGAATATGAATTATTTCAATTGTATTCAGAGAGTCTAAAGGTACCCTCAAAGAATAAATAGAATTTGAACTTTATTCTGCAATTTATTCTTGAACTGTTAAGTAATTCACTTAGTTAACACTGTTGGCTAGGTAAGGTAAATACAGAACCACAGCAAATCAAAATAAAGTGGTTATTGGTAATCATTCAGGCCTACTTTGAAATGGAACTACAACCAACTGTAGGTGCTATTTTCATAAGACTAACTTATATTTTTGAAACAATAAGGCTTTTCATCTGCCTCCTTGATAGGCACTATTTATACGTATGTATATATATATATTAGTAGAATAAGGCATTGAAGGGATGCTCAACAAAAACTTACATCCAACCCCCAAATGCCCAGCATTGCATGGTATGATCTAAAAGATTTTGGGGATATCAAATTAATTAATTTGAATTCCTGCTCTCTTTGCTTCTGCAGGGTGTGGGGAGTGAACTGAAGTATAGCTCTTAAAAAATAGGATTAGGTATTACTCTGATTCATAGACTCATTTTGTTTTCTTGAGAAAGACATACAGTGCATTTACTTGTTTTGTCTTTAATAAGAGTGGTTGAGGGACTTTTTTACCAAAAAGAAAGGCATATTTCCTAACATCCATTTTTACTAGAAGATACTCAACAAGAACTTCAAATGGGTTTGTTATCTGTAACAAATGCATGAGGTAGGGCATATGATTTTAGAATAGAAACGTATAAAGTTAAAAGCAGAGAATTGAAATACTACCCACTGAAAGGTGGAATCCAACTGTTCATAATTGCTCGTGAATGCAGAAAGTGAGAGAAAGAAAAAAAAAGCCCTAATATTTCTGATTCATTTTCATGATCCATTGGCCAGCTGCTATGAGGAGAATCACTAATGAAGCGTGTGGTTTCATGCTGTTTGGCCCCACAGCAGGAGCCATGCTTCACCTTATGGTCACATTCTTTACCCATTCCTAACACCAAAAAGGTCCATGTGTTTTGAACACATTAAAATAAGATATGTACATATTATTCAGCTTTCTTTGAAAATCACTGACAGCTACCATACCATTTGTGAGAGTAACAGCATTCAGTAGATCATTGTTCTGTGAAATGGAGTACAGAATCACATAGTGTGAAAGGAAAAATGTAAAATCAAAAGTTTTCCAGAAGCTATTATTTAGTTAGGTTTTTGTTAAGGGCAATACTGTAATAGCTCACCTGTAATTTGTTTCTTCTTCTGAGAATAATTGGACTTGGTGAAAAATCAGATTGGAGTGTTTATTACTTGTTTTTGATGTTCCCATCACTTACTAGTTTTGTGTTGCATTTTCTAGTACTGTAAAACTCTTATGTGTCTTTGACATTACAGCTTACAACTGAGTGTTGACAGCATAACAATGAGATTTTCCTACTAAGTTATTCTTACTTGTATTACAAACAAAATACATAAAGGTACTCTAAATTCTGGCGTGTCAAAAGAAGCAGCATAGTTTTTTCTTAAGCTACCTACTGGCTAGAGAGACTGCTCAGTTCACTTGAGAAGTGTAAATATGGAGCTCCTTTTTTTTTTAAATTTTTTCCTCTGCATCTTGTCCTGGTCTTGAAACTGAGACTGATTTTTTGAATGTAAACAATTTGTAGAATTCTATCTCTGAATACTAGCTGTCATTAAAAGATGAACATGTATCCTTTGTTTATCTACTGAAACATGCCCTAACTCAGAATGTGTAACCTAAGTTGAAAGAGCCATTAGTGTGCATTCTTACATTGTTTAGTTCATTAATCATGAGTTTGTTCTATGAATAATAAAAATGCCACTTACTAATTTTTCTATGCTGTTAATATTGATGGCTTATAAATATGTGTGTTGTTAAAATTGGGGTATTAATATTTTTTCAAAGAGGCATTAAAGAATCAATTTTTAGCTGGCAAGTACCTAAAATATTTTGTTGAATTTTGAACATGTGTTTACCCAACAGGAAAATACTATAAGGAAATAAAAGATAGAGAAAGTCTTAGAGAAAATACAGCATTTGAAATGTCTAAGTATATTTCATTATGAAAAATGTGGTAGGTAAATTCAAAAAAGAAAAAAAAGCTAAAATGTAAATCACTCAAAAAATATACACCAAAATGCCCTATTGTTACTTAGCAAGGTGAAAATATAATAGTCAGTAAAACCATTCTTCAGTAAAACCTACCATTCCTGGAAGGGATCCTTATGTTTTACCCTTCTAGCCAGTCTTTTATTGGGATTATGAGATTATCCACTTTCTAGAGATAAGGAAATTGAGGTTCAATGAGGATAAACAAACTTGCCATGTAGTTAAAAACATGAAAGATGTGATCATGTCCCTATATTCTCTTGAGAAACTTAAATGAAAGCCATTGAGCTAACAAGAAGAAAGGGTGAAGAGGAAAACAAATCACAAAAAGAAGAAAAAAAGGGGAAGGAGACACTGCCTTTGCATACTGTAAAAAAGTAACATATACATGGTAATGAAAGAGAAATACATGAATATGCATTTACTTGATGAAGCTCTATTCTCCATATTTTGAGCTATAATTAGTAAAGTATTTCATCAAAAGAGAGCACCTATCATGTACTATGGACAGGTTTAAACTATTTTGCATTTACAGGAGCCAACTTTTGGAAATTAGTGTTTCCTTTTTTCAATTAGAGTTTCTTTAAGGAAAGCATTAGTGTCTGAATAAAGTTTTTTAAAAGGGGAGCTTCATTTTGTTGTTTTAAAAAACACAGTATCAGTTATTATATATATGCATTGTAACTTTAGGGATATCATTTAATAATCTGTAAAAGGCAAATATGAGTTTAAAATTTGAAAACTCTATCAATGATTATAGTGGCATTTTGTTTTTGATTTAGTGAAGTCATTTTACTTCTTGGAATCAGCTAATATTTTGATAGTAGTTAGGCAGAGAATACTCTACATCTTTCAAAAAGACACTTGGTATGTTTCTGGAGTGATATTCTTGTCTTTTGATATATAAACTTAATTCTGAGGTAACTTCCAGTACAACTTTTATTTGAGGCATCCCCTCTGGCTTTCCATATTTTGAAATTTAGCAGAAAAATTACTGTAAATCCAGGGGGAAAATTTGTTCCCAGCCTGGGGCAAATAACCTTTGATGCTGAAATCAGTCAAAGGGAGAAATAAAGTGGGAGAAACCCATTTATTGCCTACAAGCAATCATCTACTTCTGCTCACCCCTGTCTTTGGCAACCAGGCTGCAAAAGGACCCAACCAAACCTTTCCAGTCCAGGTGTGGCCTTGCTCTTCCACCCACCTTGATAATAACCTATTGATATGGAGATGGACTACTTCTCTCCACTCCTTGGAAACACCTGTTAATATGGAGATGCACTAAGACCAGACAAGAAATTTTGGAAATATTGCAATTTTACCCACAGTTACATACAATGTAATGTTTAGATGGGAATTTCTAAATACAGAGTCATGAGAGAAAAGTAAACATGATTTCTGGACCTTAATATTTGTTAAAATAGTAGAATACAGAATTAAGTTTAAAATAACTTAATATGTAATTTTTAGAAGTATGGGCCTAAGGGCTGTGAAAGAAGAAAAAAAATAAAAGGTGAAAGAAATTTATAGTGAATGTCCATCACCCATCATTAATATTTTACTATAATATTTTACATTAATATTTTAATGTTGGGTTAACATATAACTGCCCATTTATCTAGAACTTTTTTATCCATGCCTCTTTTTTATGTGTTTTTAATCATTATGTTTTTAAATTGTTTGTCAAGATTCTCATGATAGCCATGCATATCTTTGCAAAAATATTTTCTCAATCAATCCTGCCTCAAACACTATTCTATTTATAAAATTGCAACCCTCCCAACACAAACATATATGCATGCACACACACACACGCACACATTCTGCATCAAATTCCCATTACACCATTTATAGTTTTACATTAACTTCACCACTTCCCATCTTACTATGAGAATGTAACACTATAAAATGGAAATTTCTGCCTTTTATTCTCTAATTTAGTACAAAAGTCTAAAAGCCTGGTGCCTAATATGTATTCAATATATATTGTTTGTATTTCATTGTGTGTATATATGTGATGATATAAGCTGTGTCATTGCACACTATCCTTATTTTTACAGGATATATTTTCAAGTTTCCATATACAATTTTATAATTTTAAGATACTGATAAACTTTGCAAATTGATCCAAAAGCCTTTCCCTAATAATGTCTTCACTAATTTTAAAACCTTTTTTTAGTTTCTTTCTAAAGTTATAACTCTATCCCAGAGATCTAACTTCCAAGATGTAGTTTTCATTAAGAATAATTGCAAATAAATTGATTCCAACTTTAGTTTTCATTTTCATGCTCAATGTCATTTTCTATTTGTTGATTCTGCTCCTTTCTATTGCCACATTTCTACTACCTGTTTCTGTTATGGGTTGAGTTTGTTCCCCTGAGTTCTTGTTCCCACTGCAACAAAGAATTGAAAGACAGGGACACAGTAGTGAAGCAGAATGAAAATTTTATTTGAACACCCTCCAAGGGAGGAGCAGTCCAGAGTCAAGGTAGACAAAGGCCCTGAACTTTTAGGGGAGTGTCTATTTATCATGACCTAGCTGGGAGGCACTTCCTTTGATTGACAGGGTGAGGCCATTTGACAGCTCTAATTATACACCCGCTCCTCTTGGTGCATATGTCTTTTCCCAAAATGCACATAGAAGAGCCCTTGGGGGGATGGGAGCAAAACTGGAATTTTAATGAGATTATGAGGTGTGGTTTGAGAAGTTCTTCGTTTTGTTTAATTGCATCCATGTTGGCCTGGTTGGGACCAGTGTGGCCTGGTCCTCATGGGCAAGAAGTTATCTCCCTGCAAAGCCTTTGTCTTTACGTGGGACCCCTACCTGGGTGGTTTGGGCAGTTTTTACCTTGAACCTTATCCTCCCCTTCCAGCTGCCTATGTCTATATTTCTACCTAATATTCCTGACATTTGCACTACTTCTTCTAGTTGTTTCTACTAATTCTATATTAACACAGATATCAAAATTAATAAGGTAATTGAAAGCCATGGAAACATAAACATATGGTGTCTCTCTCTGGAATATTATGTATGGAAGACCAACAAACTTTCAAGATCAAAAGAAATACATAAGAATGACAAAGCAGTAGAGTGGGTTTTTGAGGTCCTCCATATTCTCTAACATGCCCTCAAATTGACAAAAAGCCAGTCTCCTAAGCTCCTATTCTAAGCGGTACAGTGCTTTGCTGTTTTGACAATCTGTTTATTATGATGAGGTCTCAGCTTTGACTTAGTCTTGACATCAGTTGGCTTTTAGCTGAAAACTGCAATTGAGATGGTGAAGCTGTCAACTCCTGTTGACCTTTTAACAGCCTGGTGACAAAGACTCAATTCCTCTTGCTAGACTTTAGTTAACCAGAGATTCTGTGGGCCACTTTAAAGCAGAGATTTGGAAACACAAGTTAACAACCTGACAAACAGGATTAAAACATTCAATGTGTGAAAACATGCTTGTTATTCCAGCAGATGACAGAAGAATTTTGGGTTTGGCTTGCATAAGCAGCTTTTCAAAATACATGAGCCAAATTCAGCAGATAATTTTTCATTCCTCCTTTTGAGTTTGCTGGTGAAGATTTCTCCTGAAAGTAAAACTGTTCAATACTAGAGAACAGCATGTTTTAAACTAAAACTTTCCTGATGAAATTCAAGGGCAATGGAAATTGGCTATCACAAATTAAGAATATTTATATAGATAAAGGGTGTTTACTAGGGCTTCAAAAACCTTTTGCTCTTAAATTCTGTGTAATTACCCTATTTTCCTGAAAAAGTGTTTTCATGATTGATATTTGGCGTCATATTTTCTCTTCTCTTCCTACAATTTTCCCTTGCAATCCTCCCCCATCTCATGCCTGATTCATATTAATCCTTTACTAGTAATTCTATCTCATCATTATAATAAATCATTTTAATGAGCATTTTAAAAAACACTTCTGACATTCTTATCAAGCATTTAATAGCACAAATTAAGTAAATGGCAAATCATGATTTCATTTGTATTCACTGTAATGTTATTCATAAGACTTTATTTTGGCATTTGTGGAAATTCTATTTCCATGGAAATTTATTTTTATTTTGTTCTTAATTGAGTCAACTTGACTCATTGTTCTAGATGGTTTAGTTAGCTGGCTCAAAGTACCTAAGAAATAATTCAGGTACAAATGGCTGAAAAGAAGTTCCACACTTTAATAAGGGTTTTGTTTGGCCTGTTAAATGTTTAAAAATATATTAATAATTCAAATTTAGGAGTATTTATATACCAGTCAGAATTTCTGCCTTATCTTAAAAAATATGGTTGGGGGTAGCAGAAATAAGCTGGGCATTTGGAGTGAGCTCTACAGTTTAAGTACCCACTAACTTCCATACTGTGCTTGCTTCATTACTTTTATTAACTTCTTATTTTTGTCAGGCCAGTGAAATTGTATCACTTATGACACAGGCTTGCCTAAGGAGTACTGAGGGCACCACTTTGTCCCTGTGTCACCTGTTCAGATTGTTTTGTCACCCGTCAAGATTGGTTCTAATCTGAGTCTGGGTACAAGACCTAGTGTAACAAATACTGTTATTAGTAGACAAGTAATTAGGTAGAACACTATTTGTTAGGATTTTCCTAAACCAAGAAGGAAATATTTGTAAGAAAATAAGCCACTTGCCGGGACTAAACTCCTAGGCTTGATTACAGACAGAATCCTCTCTCACCAGATGGATGTTAAAGAGATAGATTGGCTGCTTGTGGTTCTCTGTGTTCATGACAATTGCTAGATCCTAGAAAAAATGTTTAAATTGAAAAATGTTATATGGAAATGAGACAGGGACCATGGGTGTAGTCAGAGTAGGGTGAGGGCCTCTGGCAAAAGCAAGGCAAGATAATTACAGTCAGAGCAATGTACATGCAAGGAAACACCCTACCAAAACTCCGTGTTAAGTATTAAGCTCTAGAGTCATTCTTCAGTGAGATGAGTTAATATTCCCTAGATGAAGGAAAGTTGCCCATGTTTTTATTATGGTAATCATTTGTAATCATGTGTAAGACTCACTTTAGCATGCTAAAAGGCCCAGGCCTATGTGCTGTCTTTCCTCCTTCGGACCTGATGAGGTGATTTGCAATCTGGGCAATTAATGATGGCAAGCAAGCCCGGCGATACACAACATAGTGAAAGGCAGGAAGGATTCCACCTTAAAGATAAGACTGCATTTTAATACTCAGGAAGTTAAGAAGTAAGATTCTTAACTTACTCTTTAGCAAACAAATAATACCTCAGCCCACCTTGGAGGCTGGGCAGGTGGCCTTGTTTGATATGCTCCCAGACTAAGACATCAGTATCTCAGGGAAAAATCAGAGCCGGAAGTTAATTCTAAATATTCAAGTCCACGCCCCAAAGACTTTTATCAGTTTTCCAAAAATCCTCAGTGCCTATAAAACCCCTAGACAATGCACAACTATGAGTTCTCTTGTCCCCTCCTGGCATGAGCCAGGAGCTCTGTCTTCTCATTTTATCTCTAAATAAAAGCCTTTCCTTGGCTCTCCTGCCTTGAGTGTTTGCTAAGTTCGTTCTTTAACTCCACAGACAAGAACCCCAGCATCAGAATGTTATGTTGGTTTTTAAGATTGTCAGAAGAGAAAATTTAAATATTCCAAATAAAACAGTCTTTGATAATGACTGTGCTTTTTGTTTTTTGTTCTCTTGAACTTAAAGGAGGTCCTGAATTTCATTCTTTAACTCAGTCAAGATTATGTCATGACAACTGGGGGCTTAATTTATATTGGGTCAGTGTTCTAACAGAGCAAAATACATTTCAAGTAAGCACATTTTCTATTTAGCAGCTATTTTTGAATGTAAGGTTTGTTGTTTCTAAAAACAGTACTTGTGACAATTAAACTTTCTTGACATCTAGTTCCCTCATCTTGCAAAAACGAGCCCTTACAAAGCCTCATATGTCAATGAGCCCTCCAATACCCCCTTTCCCATTGGTAAACCTTTAAACTACCTGTACATTAGTTCTTTATCTTCTCTTGCATTTTCATAATGATTGAAGAGAAAGCCCATCATTTACAAACACAGAAATTCTTGCTTTGCTATTTGCAATTAAGCGTAGGAGATTGTCCAAGTTCTGCCCTTTGCAGTATTTTCTTTTTTTTCCTAACAACAAAAAAAGCCCTTTCTGGGACTCCTTTTTCATCTGTAAATGTGGATACTATTACTTGGTTTGCCCAACCCTGTTAAGGGTGTTTTGAGCATCAGTGATGATTATAAAATTGAAGATTGTTTTAGACAACAAAGAATTGCTCTCTCAATTAATATTCCAGGCCAGGTCATTTTTTTTCTCTGTCTTTACATCTAAATGAAACTTGTTAGATCTGGAATAGAAGGATAATGGTAGGAAAGATAGAGAATGTTGGAAGAGTAATAAGGCCTTACTATCAGGAATAAAAAGAGAAAATCGTGTTGAATGAACCAAGTTGAGATCAAAATAATGATCTCTTTGAACCAGAATAACTTTTCTAATAATCAAATTTAATAATATTGCTTCAGTGTGCAATGTTCTTGTAAATAGATAAATGTGCATCATTATGCATAGCATGAAGAGTACACCATGATCTAGGCCCTGCCTATATTTCCAGTCCTTTATTTTTCAATTGTTTATTGCCAATTTTCTTAATTCCATTATAAGGAAACTTTTCTAGTTGGAAACTTCCCAAATAAGCTTTCTTTTATGTGTTATTTTTTTTTAATTGAAGGTTTTTATTCTTTTAATTCCATAGTGCTTTTGTCAAGTAACCATCTCTTCTTGATATCTTAGGAATCCAATCTGGTTATATTTACACTGTGAATTATGCTTAACATTAAAAAATAAAGTGATTACTCCTTTGCTTTAGCAGACATTGTGAATTCTATCCAGTCTTTTCAGATATGGGGGTGGGAGAGATGGAATAGAATTAACAACCAATAAGGCTGAGAGGAAAGAGAAGAGACTATATTTTGGGGCATAAGGAAGCTGTCTGAATAACCTTCATTGGAATCCAGACATGTACTTTTTTTGTGTCTATCTGGAATTAGCCCAGGATGGAGGAGAGAATGGGGCTTTCAAATTACAGATGTTGAAATTGAGATTTATACAATAGGCAGTGACATAAATTTGAAGGAGCTGTGTCAGAGAACAAGATTCCAGACATTATTGTTACTAAATCTGAGCCGGACAGTTCAGAGAGCAGAAAGCAGAACCTGGAGTGATTCCTTAAAATGAAATGTAGTGGATAATGGTTGCAGCGATGGATTTTTTGTTTCTTGTTTGTCTGTTTGTAGCAGGATATTTTCAGACTTATTCATAGAGAGGGAACAAGCTGTTAAGGAAACCAAGCCAGTACAGAAAGAGAGATAAAAAAGGAAAACCTGGGATTCAGCCAAGGTCTCAATAGTGAACTTTTAGGCTAATTAATTATGAAGAGTCTACTTCAGCTCTATCATACAGCCTAATAATATTCTTTAAATCTATTTCCCCAGGATTTGATAAAAGAAGTTTATATTTATACAATGGCTCTTAAAACAAAAGCATTCTTTTTTTGAAATGGCTGTATAGGATGATAAAAATAATTTAATAATTATTTTAAAAATAAATTACAATTATGTTCAAGGCATTGTGCTAAGCAGTAGATGAACCTATCCTCATTTACCCATCTTAAAAATTTCCAGTCACCATTTCATGAAAAACACATTCAATCTTGGATGCATTATGTAATTTGACCAAGGTCCCTGAGTATTAAAAATAACTGGAATATGGGCCAGGTGTGTCTGTTCCTCATGTCGTAAGCATAAAAGTTTCCACTTCTCACAACCTATCTAATCTCTATATGTTTACTTTGTGGGTAACCTTCTGCAATCATACACAGAGAAAGCTAGGGTTTTTTTTCTATGAATTATTTTAGTGTAAAGTATTTTTTAAGTATTCTCACTAAAATACCTTAGTACATATCAACTTTATCATTAAGTTTTGCAAGCACAAACTAAAGTTAAAAAAGATAAATATTAATAGAAGCCTTTCATTCTCTCACAAAGCACTACTCAGAAGAATTATACAAGGACATTGAGTTGTTTTCCTTTTTATTTTAAATAATGAATAGCTGGCTACCTAATATTTCTGGGAGCAGACTCAGAAATGTCCTTCAGTCTCTGGATCTGGAATTTGTACAAATTTACATATTTTAAAGCAAAGTACGGTTTATTATTGAAGCTTCCTATACAACCAAGAAACATTTTTAGATTAGATGAAGATTCATATATTCTGCTAGTCATGAAACTAGGATTATTTTCCCTGATGCTTAGTAAAATGTTTCTTAGGACATAAAATATTCTACATTTAGGTTACAAATTCTCAAATTTTTATTCAATCCTCTCTAAATATTTCACAGTACTTCTAGGTATTTGTGAATAAACATCTATTAGAAAATAGGCATTGGAATTTCTGTACTGTGGAAAAGAAAGGTATATTTTCCAAGTAGCTAATTATAAAATAATATACTATATAACCAAAACTATACTTATGATTAGAGTTTAACTTAAGAGTGAGGGCATTTATAAATGTTGAATTTATATGGCTGAATTATTTGAGGTTGACATGTTGAATACCTTCAAATTATACTACAACTTCTATCTTTATACCAAATGAGAAACAGAAATTTGGACTGGAATTTTAAATTAATATTAAACTTCAATTATTTTATGCATTATGAAGTTGGTACAGTTCATAGACATTTTCACATTAAATATTAAATTTAACACTTGGTTGAGAATACCAGGCCATGTAGTTCACCTTGAATATACAACTAGGACAGGGAATTCTGTATGTTTAACAGAAACATCTTTCCTTTCATTCCATTTTCTACCCACAGCACATCTATATCTGATATTCTATGCTACAATTAAAAGAGAGATCATTACTCTTGGGAAAAAAAAGGTATACATGATTTGCTGCTTATAAATAAAGATAGATTCAACACAAAACAATGGGAAAATAAAGATACAACATGTAAAGACTAATTATAAGAAAGCTAGAGTAGCTATGACTGTATAAGAAAATAGTAGACTTCAAGAAAAGGAATGTTGCCGTGGATAAAAACAGACACTTCTTCATGGTGGAAGACTCAATCAAAAAGACATTTTAGAACATCTAAGTCTGCATCATTAATAAAAAAGCCAAAATCAGTGAAATACATAATAGACAAAGAATATGGAATATCAATTAAATTAAAAACAGTTGTTTGAAAACCTAAAAAGGTAATAAACCTATGATTAAGAAATATAGATGATACAAGTTACTAATGTCAATAATGAAAGAGAAGGAAGGAACTCAACTTATTTTATAAAGTGAGAATTACTGTTACACAAAAAATCCAAACTAGAATATTGTAAGAGGAACAAATATGGTCATCTCAAGAAATGGAGAAAGGTATTTCACCAAATTCAGCACCCAGAAAATTAGGAATAAAGGGAAAATTCTCTAGTTGATAAAGGACAGTAAGAAAAACCAGCAATGATCGCCACAATTAATAGTATAAAATTTAATATTTTCTCCAAATAATTAAAAATAAAACAATGGTTTCACCTACACTCTGATTCAGTTGTTTATTGTTGGCACTATCCAGTACAAGAAGGCAAGAAAAAGAAAGAAAATGCATACTGATATAAGATGTAAACTCTCTTGAATCATAAAATAACAATCATGCATATACATAAATAAAGCATATATTTGAATATCCTAAAAAGCCTACAAAAACCTATTAGAAATAAGCTAATTAGCAAGGCCATGGGATTACAATCAATATACAACAATTAAAAGAAAACATAAGTAATTAGGATGAAATTTAAGAACAAAATTTAGAAGAAATAAATTATTTATTTAACAAATAAATAAATATTTAACAATAATTTTTTTTGAAAGTGAAGAGCAAAGCTGGAGGACCTAACCAATCTTATTTCACAATTTATTATAAAGCCACAGTAGACAAGAGAATGTGACATCAATATATACATAGACATAAAAATCAACTGAAAAGAATAGAGGGTGCACGAAACTTTCATACGCGTAATCACCTGATACTCTAAAAAGCTGCCAACATAATTCAACCGGGGAAAAATTGTTTACCAAAAAAAACAAAGAAAAGGTTCTCAACTTCCGTATACTCATATGATAAAAACAGAAATCTTTACCTGTTTCTCAAATCATCCACAAAGTTTACCTCCATATAGAACACATCAATACATAAACATGGACAGCATGTATAACCTGGAATTTTATAAACCCATCACATTCTGAGATATTCTTCAGCAGTAAAAAGGAACAAGCTACGCATTCATACAAAATATTATATTGAAGAAAAGAAGTCAGATACAAAAAAAGGAACATTCTGTCTGATTACATCATTGGGAAGTTCTAGAACAGGGGAAACAAAAACTTTATATCAATAGTTACTCCTATGCAGGAACAAGTAACATTTGTTCAGGTAAATATCCAACTTTGGGTCTCTGATTTTTCTATGTTAATAAGTCTATAAATCAGTTCCCAAAAGAGAACTTTAAGAGAATTCTTTGACATATAGTTAAATTAATGATGTTACTTTTGCCCACTTTTTATACAACTGGAGTCTCAAGAATTTCCATATTTTGTGGTAGGTGACACACTACTGACTTTGCTAACAAAATATGCAACTAAAACAATGATAAGCTGGTTGTGCTTTCAATTTGGTCAATAATGAATATCTCCAGTTAGGAGTTTTTACCTGGAATGACACTAGAAATATTTTGAAAGTCTAAGTATATAAGCGTTGTTGAATTTCTTCCCCCCATTTCCTTTTTCTGTACTGCTTTGGGTTTCAGTTTGCAGCTGTAGTGGAGAAGGAGTTACAGGTTTGAAGAAATAAAGAAATAAAGGTAGCAGCTTTGCATAGATAGTGCTTGGAGAGAAAAACAAACAGGAAGAAACAAGAACCAGGAATAGTGAGAATGAAGAGAGATAAAGACTTGGATAAGTGACTGGGAGAGGGTATTGAAAATTATAGAAAAACAGGATATGAATGGAAGAGCTAGCCTGGTGTGGAATACCACTCAGTAAAAGGATTTTAAAGAGATTTTGCCTCCTGTCTTGTTATCATTTTCTTTTTTTTTTCCTCAAGAGATACTCAATATAAAGCTTTTTTCAAATTTTGAAAATTATGTAAAAAAAAGCAGTATATACAGTGAAAGCAAAGGTTACAAAACTTGATAACTCTGATGATATGCTTTTTTTCACATTTTGTAGAATTTAAAATGAAATCATTCACCCAAAACTTTAAACTTAAAATGCCATCAAACAAACCACAGAACAAACTCTTATATTCTATTTTATTCTTTCCTTCTCCCCTAACTTCATGACTTCCTCTTTTTGTGAGAATAAGGCAAACTCATTATAAGAAAATATGGATACAACAAATGAGCATATAGAACAATCAAAATCTTAATCATCTTGTGTTGGGTTTGGCACATATCCTTCTCCATCATTTTTTTTGCATATGTGATCCAGGTTATTACATGGAATCATATTGCATGTGCTATGTATAAGTTTACCGACATCTCTTTATCAAGTCCTCTTATTTGAGGCTGTTAGGTTCTGTTTTGGCCAAGCATGAGATGATTGAATGACTAGGACATGGAGTGGTGTACACCAACCTTCACACATTTCATTTGTCAGATTTCAGTTACGTGGCTGTGTCTGGGAGCAAGAGAATGAGAAATAGGATCTCTTTGTACTGTTGTGAGGCAAGGTTTTCCTAACCATGAGCAGAAAGCACAAAATAGAAATAGCTGCCTAAAGATTAACATTTGAAAGGTAAATTAAACACACTGAAAAACAATAATAAACCTATTTAGAATACAGACCAGTACAAATTTCTCCAACAAAATCGTTTTTGACCAATCATAATTATAACAGACCTGTTTTGATAAAGTATAATTTAATCAATTCATTAGATTTATTCTATCCACACTTATACTGGGCAATTAAAGAAAATCTAAAATAGCTATTGTATTGCTTTTATTTATAAAAGAAGAAGCAGGTCTTACAAACTTAAACAAAGATACCATAAATAAAAGATTTTTTTTCCAACTTTCATACATCTCAGAAATGAGGGGGAAAATCCTTTCAGTTTTGTCAGAATTATATTATCCCTTATGTTCTCTTTCTTATTTTTCCTGTGGCAAAGGATTCTGATAGAGTCAAATGTAATTGAACAAAATGAGAAATTATTTCCTTCCATACAAAGGATGCCAAATAATATTTGAATTTATATATAACCTTGAATCGTTATTTACCTTTTTATATTCAAGGCTTGCCTATTAATTAGTTTGTAAATTTTGTCATGAATGTGACCTTGTGTTTGTAGATGGGGATTTTTTTTTAAATACCATTGTATCACACTTTTCTATTTTGCCCTGATGATGATAAATAAATTAGAATTGGAAAAGCTCAATCGGGACAGTAGTTTGGATAAATATTAAGGTAGAAAATACATCTCACAAACGTAGGATCTCTGAGGATCAAAGCACTGTCTTGCTCACTGCTATGTCCTTGGCCTTCACTATAGTTCCTACTACATAATAAGTGCCCCATAAATATTTGATAAATCAGGTAACAATTTTTTTTTGTCCTATAGGCTTTGAGATGTGTATTTTAAGCTTTTGGTTGGGAAATAATTATCACACAACTCTTTCTACATTTCTGCTACAAATAGAAAGAGGCAATAACTGCATAGTGGTGAGACAGTTTTATTATGGACTGAGATTGTCTGGGTTCAAATCCCTGCTCTGGCACTTGCAAACTGCATGATCTTGACAAGATGTTAACCTGTGTAATAACTCTCAACTAGAAAAATGGGAGATAATAATAACTCATGTCTAATAGGGCCGATGTGATAATCTTATGTGTTTATATCGGTACCTGAGACCCAATAAGCATTAAAGGGACACAGCTTAGCTCGTTTAATGAAATGTGTAGCTGAATTGAGTGCCTGTTAATGTCAGTAGTCTAGTATTATTTGTTTTTGAGTGACTGCAAACAAATTAATAAAAAATTGTTAGTATTTTATAAATTAATCAATAATTTATCTCTTAAAATGACTTAAAATCATGTCTTGATGGTTTACAATACTAAACCAATTTGAAAGTAATCACTCTGTGTTTTTGTGTTAGTAGATTTATTCTTCTACAAAGCTGTCCTGTTTCAGTCAAATGAGATCATTTGCTCTCATATTTTAGAACAAATAGTAATACAAATATAGACAGATATAGATAGAATTCTAATATTTCAAAAACTAGTGATATTAACTATAAAATTTTAGCTCAAATACAGGGGCAAGGATATAGTTTTCACAATGCTGTATAATGAAAGTATGAAGACTATGAAAAGATTACTTTCAATGCAGTAGTATATTTTTAAACTCTACTTTCTTTAGAAATTATGAATATAGATTTGGGCTTGTGTCAAAGTAATTTTCTAGGGTAGAAATATTTTTGCTAGTCATTTTTACTTATTTTATTTGTTTGGATTCACCTTTTCAGTGAAAAATTATGCATTGGTTTCAGGATTTTCTGTGTTGAATGAACATAGTAAACCCAATCCTCGAGTTGCTGAAGTGGAAAGGTAACTGTTAATGTCATCAGCAGTAGGAACGTGAAGCTGAAATTGATGACATACAGTGCTAGTAGTAATTTTCCATCTAGAACTATTATTCAAGTATCTCTGAAAGGTTCCTTTATAAAAATCATAAAATAGCTTTCCACTGTATAAAATGGCCATCTCTTTAAAAGAAAATATAGCTAGTCAGTCTGAAAGTTGGAAAATTGAATTTATTGTATACCTCAGTGAGAAGAGTAAACAGTAGTGGTGATGATGGTGACTCTTTTGAGTTGAATTATTACTATTCTCATTTTGCTGCTCTTAGACAGAAGTTGATACACAGACTTGGAGACTTTGCATGATACTTCAAAAGACTCCAAGAAAAGAAATCTGCCATAATTAAACTAAGAACACTTAATGAACACATTTTCTATGAATATGTTCTTGTTGAATTGTTAGCATTTTAGATATAATCCTGTGTTATCTCTTATTCTTCTTATCCCAAGATATCATACAAAAATTCAAATTTGAAGAAATGTGCAATTAATCCTAGTCCTTCTGGATTACTCACATCACAGGGTATTGTATTCATTTGAAAACCATGCAATTATTTGAGATCTCTAATGGATATTATTATACTCAAATAATACGGTTATTACTTGATATGGTTGTCATTACTTGGTTATGACAACATAATAGTAAATTCTTAGAAATTTGTTATACAAAAAAAATCTTAGAGCAGGAAAAATAATCTGTCCAATGATTGATAGTTAAAATCATTTCCAAAGGATGTATGAAAGTAGGGAGTGTGGTTAAGAACATAGATTACATAGTCTTGGTCTGTCTTTAGTTCTACTTATCAAATACCAACAAATTGGTCCAACTAATTTAGCCAATCTACTTTGTTTCTTGATCATTAAAATTAGAATAATGATATCATGAAATGGTTATGAGGATTATATGAAACAATTGCCTGGATTTAATGAGGTTATGATTGACTGATCAGAGAAACCACTTTCTAATTCACAATCATAAAGATTTATCATAGAGGTATTTGCCTTTCACCCATTTATACTAATTTCCTGAAATGGACAAGATATTCTTACTTTCAATATTAAGTTTTATGATAATTAACCAATAATTAATGAGTCACCATGAAACAGGGTGATACCAAAAATTTTGTGACTGGTAAGATATTAGATGTGGTCAAATCAAAATAGATACCAAGTATGAACAGTCAGTAAATGAGGAACTGTTTACTACAAACCAAGTAAATATAAGTCCATCAAAAAGATAAATACATAGAGAAAGAAAATACATCATATTTACAAATTGGGATAAGCATGTTCACAGTTTTTATTGAAATGTATTCTTTGATGTTATGTTTTTTTTCTTTGTTTTATGTTTTGTTTTTGTTGGGCTATACTTGGGTTTTCCTGTTTGTCTAATATACTTTGTGATCAGTGGATCTTGTTTAAGATGATAGAGGTATAAATAGAAAAACAATTTATTTTTATTCTCTTCAAGTATATTTATGGGTAATATATTATGAATTATTCATGCAGAATTAAAGATATTTCTTCTTTCCTATAAAGAAGTCACTGTTATATGGGGTTTCTTACAAATTCTACCTTCTCCAATAAATAATTAATTTTTGGTTACACAAACTCATAGTTTACATGAGCATTCACTCATGGTACTGTACATTCCAGGGGTTTTGAGAAATGTGTAAAGACGTGTACCAACACTTATAGTATCATACAGTCCTCTGTGCTCTGCCTGTTCATCCCTCCTTCCCCTAAGTCCCCAGCAACCATGCCTTTTTTACTGTCTCCATTGTTTTGCTTTTTCTAGATTGTCATATATTTGGAATCATACAGTATGTAGGTTTTCACAATTGACTTTCACTTACTAATATGCATTTAAGTTTCCTCCATGTTTTTTCATGTCTTGATAGCACATTTATTTTCAGGGCTGAATAATATTCCATTGTCTTCATGTTCCAAAGATTACATATCTATTCATCTATTGCAGGACATCTTGTTTGCTTCCAAGTTTTGGCAATTATGAATAAAGCTGCAATAATCATATATGTGCAGGTTTTTGTGTCGATATAAGTTTCCACCTCTTATGTGTAAATACCAAGGAGCGCAATTGCTAGATCATATGGTAAGAATATGATTAATTTAGTGAGGCGCTGCCGAACTGTTTTCCAAAATGGCTGTACCATTTTTTCATTCCCACCAATAAAGAATGAGCATTTCTGTTGTTCCTTATCCTTGCTAGCATTTGGTGTTGTCCAATATTTTGGGTTTCTGCCATCCTAATAGGTATATAGTGGTATCTCATTAATGTTTTAATATGCAATTCCCTAATGACATATGATCTTGGGCATCTTTTCATATGGTTATTCACCATCCATACATCTCTTTGGTAAGATGTCTGAGTCTTTGCCCATTTTTTAGATAAGTTGTTTATTTTCTCATTGTTAAGTTTTAAGAGTACTTTCTAGATTTTGATTAACAGTACTTTATCAGAAATGTTTGTTTGAAAATATTTTGTCCTAGTCTGTAGCTTCTCTTCTCATTCTCCTAACAATGTTTTTTACACAGCAAAAAAGTTTTAATTTTAATGAAGTCAGCTTATTAATTTTCTCTTTCATGTATGGTGCCTTTGTTGTTTATCTAAAATGTCATTGCCATATACAAGGTCTCCAAGATATTTTTCCTATGTTATCTTCTAGTTTTGTAGTTTCCCATGTCACATTTAGGTCTATGATCCATTTTGAGTTACTTTTTGTGAAGGGCGTAAGATCTGTGTCTAGAGTCACTTTTGTGTTTATGGATGTCCAGTTTTTCTAGCACCATTTGTTGAAAAGACCATGTTTTCTCCATTGTATTGTGTTTTCTCTTTTTCCAGTTGACTATATTTGTGTGGGTCTATTTTTAGGCTCTTGCTTCTGTTCCATTGATCTATTTTTCTATCCTTTAGTCAATACCACACTGTCTTGGTTGCTGTAGCTTATATAAGTTCTGAAGTTGGGTAGTATCTTCATATTTGTTCTTCTACTTTAATATTGTGGTGAAAAAAGGTTTATTTTCTAATTTAATAAAATATAGATTGAGAACTGTTTTGTAAGTATACTTTATTTTCTAGAGCAAGCATTGACAAACTATTTTATTAAAGTCAGACAGCGTATATTATGTGCTTCTGAACAGCATGGTTTATGTCCAAATATTCAACTCTGCTGTTTCAAGTAAAACAGTGTTAGATAAAATTTAAATGAATTAAAGTGGCTATGTTACAATCAATCTTAAGTTGCAAAAACAGGGCTTAAGCTGGGCCACCTTCAGCCCATTGGTCATAGTTTGCTGAATCTCCTGTCCCCTACCAACAACAACATCCATGGGAAAGGCACCATATGTGTTTTGTTTACTACCTTATAACAGGTAACAATCGAGTTCTTGGCACAAAGTATGGAATTAATCCGTGTATGGTGAAGCAATAAATAAATAATATTTTTTTCATTGTAACCAACTATTAATATTTTAGTTCATAGAAATTATATTTTTCTTATAATTTAGTAGTGTATATCATATTTGCAGCAAAGCAAAAACTCCATTAAAAGGATTCTGGTTATAAGAAACTAATAATTAATGTATATCTCTCAGTGAAAAGAGTATTATTGTATATTAGACCATGAATAATGTATACAATCAACAATCATCCACATCTACTGATAATAGTTTGTACAATTCAATAAGGAGACTATAACATAATAAAAAAAGGATAATATTCCCATTAGGAACCTTAATTTCTATATTTAATACTGATGACTCTATGTAATATTTATAATAGAAAAATACAGTTAGCTAAAAATCATATTGTACCTACAAGTTTCTCATAGCTCTAAAGGAGACACTCTCACTCAACACAGTAATTTACAATGCCAACATTTTCCAGTAAGTTTCATTGTATAAGAGAGAAATTCAGTTTATTTCATGTTTTAATTCAGCCTTTCAAAATGTCTGCACAAAATTATTTAGGAGCACATTTACTTCTGCAAATTACAGCCTATTTTAATAGTCAATTGTAGTAATATTCATATTTCATTCCAGCTTGCTAATATTACTTATTCTAATTGGAATATGCAAACCTTTGTTATTATTCACTGTTAACATCCCATTAACAAATCACATGGGAAAAATGTTCTTTAGCTCACTGAGAGTGCTATCTGAAATAGGGATTTTATTCTTGTGGGATCCAAAAAGTATATTGGTATAGATAGTCAGAAATAGGAAATTACACAGAAGAGTGTTTTCCTTTTGTTCAAGAAAAGTCATATTTATGAAATAAAACATTATTTATTAACATAATCACATAAGGAAATTATATAGCGACTTTCTTTTAATAAAATTTATCTCAATAAATTATTATCTCTCAAAAATTGGAAATTTTTCTTACCATACCAAGTTTCATTTTATGATTAAAATTTACACTATAAAATCTTTAATGCTTACACTATTGCATAATCATGGAGCTTGAAGGAACCCTAAGCATTATCTGAAAATTAACACAACATTTTCTTTGTGGACTGTAAAATTTCCATATTTAATGGTGTCATTTTTGACCATGAGAAAGCAATACAAATGATTGATGATGAAAATTCTCAGGCCAAATTCTTTGCAATAGCCATTGAATATACAAGAAAATATCTTACTGGATTTCATTAATGTCAACAGGGATCCATTATTTTAAATAAATTCTTTAAGTACACTGAGCTAATCAGTCAAGTCTAATATCAATTGTTAAAGTTTTCTGAAATTTTTTTCCATGGTATTATATTTAAACCCATGGTATATAATGGCTTTTTTTTATACCTTGTATTACTAATGAACAAGGGCCAAAGACGTTAAAGAATAAAAACGTAAAGATTTAATATAGCCCATTAAACTATAATTTAACTTTAAGCAAACAAAATTCCCACAATTAACAACCACGGGTTATGACTGCCACGATGTTCACTACTGTGACACTCTAGTTCAATTCTGGTCCTGCCCTTTCATATGTGCCCTAGTTTCCTATATCTTGAGCAATTTATAGGACATTTCCATTTGCATTGGATGCTGTAGCTTCAAAGTACATGGTTTAAAAATTGACATATTTTTCCTTTCTCTCTCAGCATTCCTGTCTCCTAATAAATAAAGCTACAAAGGTTAAGTTTTCTTTTAGGGCAAGTTCAAACAATTATAGATGCCTCAAAATGTTAACCTTCCCTATTGAAATAGTATGTATGGAACTAGACTCCAGCTCTTCATAAAAAAGGCATCCAGTGAAAAATAAAATTGAAATTTTAATCCTCAAAATATTGCAAGGGTTAATATTAACTACATTTTGTTGACATAATAACTGAGGCTTAGAGAGCTTTGCCAGCTTGCACAAAACTTCATTGCTGATGGGACTGGAAGAGGCTATAAAGATAAAAAGAAAATATTAGGGAGAAAAAGGAGAGTATCTGTGGGAGACAGAGGACACAGTTCAGACAGCAGAGGAAACGACAGTGAGGTATTGAACATTGCCATTCAAGCAATAACCAAATACCAGTGCTATTAAATATCAATACTTTTAAATACTGAAGATATAGGGCATTTTTTTCTTTTCATTTAAAAAAATTTTTCAAACGTGGCCAATCTGAACTCCGATGTTTTTTGATTTAGTTAAAATATTTTTTTCAGTTTATGTAAGAATTTTTATTTTTTTTAAGATTTGCAGTATTTTCTTGAAATATCTCCCTACATTAGTTTATCATTATTGGTCTTCTCAATACTTCTATATCACAGCATCCAGTAGAACTTTCTGCTCTAATGCGGTGACCAGCAGTCACTTGTGATTATTGAAATTTGGCTGATGAGAGGAAGGAAATGAATTTTAAATTTTATTTAATTTTAATTAAAATTTTCTAGAGTGTATTCTGATAAATGACATTAATAGTCTCTTTCCTAGTTTACACTACCTGAAGAACTTAAATGTTGCTTTATTCCTCTTATCACTTTGGTTTATCGTTTTGAGTGTGTGTGTGTGTGTGTGTGAATGTGCATGATTTGGGGTCCTACAGGAAGTGCAAAGATTTGTTGGGAGTGACGTTTACTAAAGAGAAAGGAGAGAGGGAGTAAGCATAGGCAGGAACATCCTAGAGGCTGTGATGTGGTTCAGACACACGTGAAGAGGGGAGGGCAGAGTGGGGAAAGAACTTAGAGTGCAGTAAAGCTCTGAGGAAGTCTGAGCAAGCCCAGTGGGGAATTCCAGGGCAAAGATGACCCGTTAGAGGAGTCACAAATTGAAGAAATTGGTACTCCCACCACACTCAGTTGTCTGGGGGTTTCCTGGGGAGAGAGTAGATCTAGCTCTTATGCTACATCAGATTCTGAAGGCAGCTGGAGGCTGTCGAAGCCTTGGCTTACTTACTGTAAATTCTTAAGGGGGATCTAAGCCGCATGTCTTCGTGCTCCAGTCACCCCTTTTGCTCTTCAGGTCCTAGTCTATATAGGTGATTGAGATGCAGCTTCGAGATCCCCATGGATCTTAAGTGCAAACTGAGGAGAGAGGTTAGTGGCAGAATGCCAGGCCTCATGCCACTGTTGGCCTTTGTAGCTACAACCGCTACTCACCCTCTCACTCCTCCACTACTTGCTCTAAATTCTCATCACCCTTCACTATCACCTTGGCAGGCCTTAGTGGCTTTTCTGGTGATGTGACCCAAACCCAGGACTAAGAATTCTGAGCTTCGAGTAACCATAACCTTCACAGGCTGGGGCTGCTGCACTTGATTTGAGTTTGGTATTGGCTGTTTTTGAGCTAATGAGTCTCAACCTCCTGTGAAGAAATAACACAGGCACTAAACATAGGGCCCATCATTGGCTCATATATATAACAGCAATCTTCCATGGTCTTCATACACTGTAACTCCCATATGATCTGCCACGTATCTCTATCCTTCACATATGTGATCTCTGTGCCCCACACACACATGCCTTGGACCTTGCAAGTCCTTGACAAGACAGCCAGGCCATTTGCCACACCCTATGATTTTGAATAAATTTTCATGGTTGACCACTTTCATTTCTTATAAAGAGCACAACCCTGTAGGCCAGTCTGATTTCTGCCCTTTGAGAAGGTTTTCCTCTTCCACTGTCTTTCAAGAACATGTCAAATGTGTCAAAAAACAGCCACTGTCTAGTCTATTTTTTGGCTTGAACTCACATATCAAGGCTATCCATCAATAAATGAAGTTCAGGTTCTTTCAATTGGACATCCAGGACCTCCTCCCTTATTGCCATGGAAATTAACTAAGGAAAGTATGCCGGTTTACCATACGTATGACATAGAAATCCATGCCACCAGCTCATGCAGCTTATTACTGCCCTCTGGCCTGGTTTAGGATTGATCCAAGATATACCACTTCCATATTATAATGTAGTGCTTCCAGGCCTGTACAACACTGTGTCTTTCCAGGTTGGAGGGAATCCAGCTCATAATGGGTATTTTGTGTCCCAAGGTCAGAGTTTGATCTCTACTGGGGCCCGGTAACATCCAGGAGCTCTTCCTCAAAAAACATACGACCCTCTGCTGCAGGTACCTTTGTCTTGCTCCAGATTTCCAGGAACTATTTATGATTCTCCTACTGAGTTTTGCCATAAAATCCACATTGCAACATTTCCCATTACCAACAACCTCAATAGGGTCTGCCAGGTTGTATATCCTAAGTAGCAGGATTGCCTGGGTCACAGCCTGAAACTACTGTCTCTTGGCTTACTCAGATCTTTTCATGCCACCCACATTACAGGCCAGGATGTGTTACTAGGTATAGAATACATTGTCTGTAGAAACCTAGAGGCCCACCAAACATTGTGCTTCCTTGTTTGTATTAGGGGATACAAGATGGAATAATTTTCTTTTACTTTGAAGGTACTGTCTTTGCATGCCCTGCAGAACATCTAAGCTTATTAAACTTTGTCAGATTTATCTCTCACCTCTGGAGCACATTTTTATCAATGCCTCTAAGCAGACTAGCCATCTCTTGTTCACTCTGCTTATAAGCCTAATGTTATTGATGTAATTGAGGAATGTGATATTCTCTAGGATGCCCAGACAATCCAGATCATTTTGCACTGAAAGCAGGAGAGTTACGTAGCCATGGAGCAAAATGGAAAAGGAATGTTTTTGACTATTCTATGTGAAGACAAACTATTTTTTATCTTTTTTGCTGGTTGAGTTAGAAAGAAACATGTTTTCTGAATCAATAGCCATATTCCATGTACATGAAGCCCTTTTATTCCATGTTTGTAATGACACCACATCCAGGATGGAGCTGGGATCAGGACTACTAATTCTTTAGCTTGCTCTAGTCTAGAGTCATTCTCCAGGATATATCTGCTTGCCATAGTAGCCAGACCGATAGGTTAAGTACAGATATGATGGAGATCATTAGCCTTGCATTCTTTGGACCGACTGATCTTTACCATTTGAGCAGAGCTTGAGTCTGAACTGAAACTCCCATTATAGACTGTAGTGTGTTACCTGTGTACTAAGTCTGGTATGCAGAGGCCAGCATCCCCCTGTGAGTCCAGGTAAAACTGGAAAGAGTATATAGTAAGAGCATAAAGTCAGTCTGAGAGATCACATACAGAATTATGGTCTAGAGCTGAACTTCTTAAACTACTCTGGCTGTCTCTCTGAGGCTGTAACAGTAACTGCAGCCCTCTGACTTCTGGCAGTCTACAATCTGTCCTCAGTTGCTTCAGGGCTCAAAAATCCCCATTGCTGTTAATAAGCCAAGAGACTACATCTCCCAACCTCAACTTTCACCAGCATAAGAGACCAACACCAAACTTCTTAACATCATCCTGATGGTCTTAGTAAATTATACGTCCTCTGAGACTTTCCATGGAGCAACATCCTCTGCTGCTTCTTTTGAACTTAACAATGTATCCATTCCTGCATGTCTGTCTTTCTGGGTCATATTCTCCTCCATCTGAGATGACAACCAACCCAGGCATTTCACTTTCCTTCATTATGGAACACTATTTTCTCCAGACTTCTACGAAGCACCCTAGTAGGGCATTTACCTTATTTGCTAGGGTCCTTGCTAGGAAGGTAAATTATACATCCCAAAGAGTGTTCCCAAATCAATGAACTTCTGCTCATTGGCTTTATGTACTAAATTCATTGATCAAACATTCTCAAAATCCAGTCCCACTGGGGCTACTTGCTGGTACTTGAACTATCTTAGGGTGTAATCTCTTCTCCCTCTTATTTGGCCCTGAGTATCTCTAGTTTTCATATTTTTTGATTTAATATTAGTTATTGGTCTGAAAGCCAGCAAGGAAGGTGAGAGCAGCCCCTTGCCTTTGTGAGAGAGGTCTCCTTCTGCAGTGTATTTCCGTGTGAGGGAAGAGCTACTTTTTATTAACAAGGGATGTACTCCCTCTTCAGATTCTGAGGGTTCAGAGGAATCATTAGAGACACTGTCCTATTGGGATCCATCTGGATGTTTTCACCTCATGTCTGAAAGTCCCAGGTTTTCTCTACTGGGGCCCTGACCTTAGTATTACAGCCTTGTCTTAAATTACAATTCAAACTTTGAAATTTTAAAACTATAACTATCAAATTCTGAGTATATCATCAGTGGTGTCCTCATTATACCTGAGATAAGGACTTGCTATAGGAGATAATTTACAAAAGTGGCCTTTTCTCTTTCAAAACTCATTTATACTATTTGATAAACAGCCTTGATTTCTATTTTCCCTCTGGTAAGTTTCAATGACACAGTAATAAACAGACAACTTCAATATTTTTATAGATATTCCCTCCTACTCATATCTTATAAACAACTAAATCTTAGCGACAAAGGCTATAACCTTCATTGGTACCTTTTCCCAAATCACAACCAGGAGAATTTTTAGCCTCTGGGCTACCATATTGTGCCAGGGACTACAGAGATCCCATTCACTTCATCACCTACTTGGCAAGTGATCCAGTCCCCAGACCCCATCATACTGACTATTTTCTAAGACTGTTTCTGATAGGACTACTGTGTCAGTTTGGATCCTCCAGGACCCCCATAGTAAAAGATAAAGTTTGAAGTGCAAGTGATTTATAGTGAGCTATACCTATGCAGGTTAAGTGAAAAGGTCAGGTGTAGAAGGAAGAGTCTTCAGCTGGTCTGATACGTATGAAAAGAGAGGAGGAAGCATGATTATTTAGGAAGAGACTCCATATGTGGTGCAACTTTGAGAAAATATCAGCTATCCCATAGTGGAACTCTGGGGCAAATATTGCCCATTAGAGGAGAATGGCTCTAGGCAGAAATTGCCAGCTGCCAGAGCTACCATACTTGGTAACTTTTTGGAGCTGTCTGGAAAGAGCATAACCTTGGCTCAAATGTTGCAATTGATCCCAAGGGAAGTATAGCTGGAGGCTATCATTTCATTGCATTCCTCATAAAAATTCCTTTTGAAAGTAGATCTGAGTGGGTTACCTGCATGTCTGCCATGTTATGTATAGGTAAATATTTTTTATTATGTCGTAAAATACCCTGTGCTTTGTAATCATTAATTCATCCAACACATATTTTTAATACCTACTTTGTGCCTGGCATAGAAGAGTGATGAGCAAGAAGGCCCCTCTGTGATGGAGTTGTTATAGACCACAAAAAGAATTAAAAGGAAATACATAAGATACTATTTAAAGAGTTAATGTATCAAGGGTGGAAAAGTGAGGCTGTTTGAGTGGCATGGTTAGAAAATTATTTCTTTGATGGATACATTTGAGGACTAAAAGATGTGCATAAACTAGGTACCAAAGAAATCAGATAGATCAAGGAAAAGAGCATTGTAACCATATGAACAAATTAATGGAAACCTATGAAAAGGACGAATAGTTTGATGGGCTCTAGGCACTGAGAAAAAAACTAGTGTGAATTTAAAAAATGCTAGGTAAGAATTATAAACAGAGGAAAGAGAAAGATTATGCATATTCCTGTAATTTAGGTTGTAATTTGATTTTACTCTATAGGCCATAAATAGCCTACAAATTATTTTAGCAAGATAGATTACCTGATTTGATTCTGTTTATTAAGTGATTCATTTGTTTGGTTAATGAATCTAATGATGTCAGTGGGACATGAAATAGAGGCATCATTTCCAAGATCTTGTAGTAGTACAGAAAAGTGAGAGAAAACCATACTCAGTGGTAGGGGTGCAACTGGTATGTGCAAATATATTTGAGTTGTTAATCTGAATATCTCCAGGCCATATACATAAAGAATATTATGAAGGCACCTAAATCAGCCTGAAGAGGAGGTCACTAACAACATCATACACTTCATGTTAATGGAAAATGGTATTGGGAAAATAATGGCTTACTGCATATTCAGACTAGCTATAGTAATTCTCTTCTTTATCTGTAATTGGAGTAACAAGAATAGTCTAAAGTGTTTAGTTAATGATCTCAATTTCTAGGTCAATGGAAACCTTACTGGGTTCCTCTAATCTAGTAGATTCAAGGATTTGGAGATGGAAAGCTTTTTTTTCCTAACAAATAATTAAGAATAACAGAAAAAGTAGTCACTCCCATTTCCACATCCCTGTTCAGAATATATTTTCAGAGTCTGACTATGGCAGGAGAGGGAGGCTAAGCCATTGTACTGGTTGCTAATAAAAAGACATACTACATCACAGAGGGCATCTTTTCAAGTGTAAGAGCTGTTGCCACCTAGCTGGTGCTAAAACTGAGTTCAAGAAAAGGCTATTCTATCTGGTGAGCTGATTTGGAGCAAAGGTTACATAGAATGCTTGTAAATTCTCTGAACTTAACTTACTGTCTCACTTGACTTGCCCTAAGAAGTGTTCCTTGGTCAAAAGTGATGCTGTGAGGAATAAAAAATTATGATGAACAATATTACATAAATACATTGATAATGGTTTTGACAGAAGTATTGTGACCAGAAAGGCAACTCCATATCACGAAAATGTATCTATCCTAATGAGGACAAATCAATGCCCTCTCTATGTTGAAAGGTCTAATGTAATCAATATATCATCAATGGCTACATGGTCCCCCTGGAGAATTTTGTAATATGGGGCTCTGTTATTAACAGGTTGGGACTACACAGTCGCCAGATCTGCTTGGTGAGATCTATTCTGGGACCTGCTAAAATTTAGCAGCCTTACAGATTATTTGATTACTGGGACCCAATAACATGCCCAAATAATTTATAAGCTGCATGCAAAATACAAAGAACTCCTAAGCTTGATAAGACTTTGTTGGTGGTGAGAAAAGCCAGTTGTAGTATGTTCTTAACCATGTAGGGGAACTTTCAACATAACTCAGAAGCAGAGAAATATTACTGAGCTAAAGGACTTCTGATTTTGTGGGTTGTATTTCTCTTTCATATGATTCTAAATAAGGCATATAAAGAATTCAGTATCTCTCAGTTAAGAGGTCTAATCAATATTGCCATATCTTCATTGCACATCTGTCCAACTTACTACTGTTAGCCTGAATACTTTCCCTGAGGACACTTTACTATAAATTCAACAGACTGAAAATACTGTAGTTGACACCCATTCCTCAGGAGCAGAGCTCAAAAACTGAAGAAGAAAGGATATGCAAACTCCAGCTCACCTACCCTTTCAGTAAGATAATTCCTAAATACATGTTTTATTCTTTCCCCTGGACTTCCTCAGTGGAATTAGGTTCCCAGTACTCACAGTGGTAACCTGACTGATAACAACACACTTTAACTATAATGTGATAAAGAATAAATATCTATAGATATCATAGGGTTTTATAAGTCAAAATCTGAAAAAACTTCTCTTTTGAATTAAATTATGTTAATATCTTGGTAACACATATCATAGGAAAACTAATTAGTATAGTCATTATAAGCAGTAAACCAAGAAAATAAATAAATTGAAAGCTATTAAAAAATAAAAATAAGTGGGACCCACTTTTTTCTATAAAAGTGATATGGGAAATTAAGGTTTAGATTTATTTCCTATTAGCTATAGCTAATAAAAATAGCTGTTTGAATTTAGTATCTGCATCCTGAAATGTTTAGGATTATGGCAAGTGAGATTTGTCAAATTTTAAGGCCCAACCTTCTAGCTTTTCTAATTTGAATTGTCTCATAAAGACATGCATGGAGTTTTCACTCTACTTTTAGGAGGCAGATCAGAATTCCTCATAAAGTTTACACACAGACATACAAATGATAACTTCTAGTAACAGCAGTGGTGTTGGAAAGCAATTCAGTCATGTGTGGTGGGAATATAAATTGTGAAAAACATTTGATATCTGGCAGCATAAATTAACATCAAACATGTATTACCTCTGACACCTCAAACCAGATTTTAGAATGCAACAGAAATTATAACACTACACATATGCCTTGTAAAACTGTAGAGGGAGATCATGAAAATAAATTAAATGTCCATATCGGGAATAGTTGACTTTTTTTATATCCGTTTAATGAAATTGAAATACCGTACATCCATTTCAAGTCATAACTGAGTATGAAAGCATGTTGCACAATTAAATACATGAAAGAAGAGGGAAGGGAGGAAGGGGTGTGTAGGACAGAAACAGTTGAAAAAATATCAAAGAAAAAAAAGATATTTACCAAAGCGTCTGAATTGGCTACTTTGGTGATCGAGATGAGAGTCTGACAGACACTCTAAAAATTAATACCATTCTCATATTTAAAGCAAGATCTAATACAAGCAAGAACAGGATAGTAAATATAACATGTACATGGATTTATTAATGGCAGTATTAAGAACCTTCAATTAAATATAGAATTTGGTTAAGGGAAGCAAATAAGGGTCTTCCTTTCCCACTTAAATGCACAATTACAAGCACAGTCAATGTTTAGCATGTTCAGCCTCAAAGTTCACTAATCATTGTGTTTTTTGGCCTTTTTATGGTCCACATGGAATTATATTATTCTCTTTAATAAATTAATAAAAATATGATGTTTTCCTCCTAAATTTCTTATGTAGATTGCAATGGCCTCTGCTTAAAAAAGGTCTTGTGAACTCAAAACATTTGTAAACCATTTTGTAAAATCTATCTTAACCATAAAATACAAAATCTACTTTTTTTCTTTTAATACTTAAATGGTTGACAGATCATCCAATATACCATGTATAAAAAGATCATGGGGCAGTTAGGGATTTCAATATACAAAGAAGTTCATACTCCAAACTAACCTTACATTTAAATTCCACTTTGAGAATTTACTTGATCAAGAGTAAGAAACATTTCCTATATTCTTTTATTCACTTTCAGTTCACAGCATTATAAAGTTTAATTTCAAATGTTGAAACAGTTGAAACAGATGAAATTGTTTTCCAACAGAATTTTAATAGTCATTAAAAGTTAGGTTTTTAATGCAATTGCTGTCAGGCTCTTAGCATCTTGATGTTTATTATTTATTTCTGCCACAAGGAAACTTAAACGAAAAACTTTTTTTATAGTTGACACTATTCAATGCTTGACTTATTTTAAGACTCCTTTATGACAATGGAAAAGAATAGTCTCGTACAAAATTTGATCAGATTTAATGCTCAGACAAAATTTTGGAGAAGAATAAATTAACACAATGAAGAAGAAAAGTCTTGTCTGTTTACCTGGGGTTAAGAGAACCCACAGATAACCAGATGTGCAGATAATTCCCTTGGGTAGTTTGCTCTTTCAGGGACTGAACAGAGTTAACACAACCTTATTTTTTTCATATCTACTAATTTTCATTCTTTCTTTCTCTGCATCCTTTTACAAGCTGCTTTTGTGGGATTCTATATAGACCACAGCCTTTCAGTAAGGTACAAAAAAAGCAAGATTGGTATATCTAAGCATGGAGAAAATGAAGGTTCCTATGGCCAGGATTCTCACCTGGCCCTGGTTGGCTAGCTCATTACATATGTGTGGGAAATACGTTGTATTGACTCTATATAAAGAGCTCCTCCCAGTGCTCTCAGTGACACAGTGGCGCAGCTGCAAGGCTGCATGAGAGCAGAGCAGAGGCTGGAGTGGTGGCAGTGCCGAGGACTGAGGCCCAGAGGATGGCTGTGCGGGCAGAGTGGCCTAGAGGTAGAGACCAGCTTGCTGCATGCAAACTTGTTCTGAGTGAATGGGATTCTAGTGATTGACCTGCCACCATGGAAATAAAGTTGGGTATAACCCTTTTACCCCAAGAACGTTCTACTGTCATTTCTTTGGTTACTTTGAATCCATAGTGAACTTGCTCGGGGCTTAAACCAATTGGCAAGACACTAAGAAATTGGAAAACCTTTTTTATTTGCACATTGTAATTCAACTGCCAACATAGATGCAATGATTTCATGGTTAGTTACTATTTGCCAGTAATGTGTCTCAAACTAGAAATCACTCCAAGTAAAGAAGGTGGGGGAACAGAAAAAAAGAGAAAGAGACAAAGATATTTCTGCACAAAGAAATTTGAAACTCTGTCTTATTTAAAATAATCAATTTTCAAGTAAGCCCAGTTGCAGTATGTTTGGTAGTTTGAGTTTAGATAACCATTTATAAAATGCACTTTTGCATTTTGGTTTAATCAGTGGTGTTGCATAATGGCAGAAAAAAAGTCTAAGATGCTGAGATCAAAAATAGTTTTGACTCACTCTGTGATTGATAAAACCTGTTTGAAACAGAAAACTTAATTCTATTCAAATGCAATACCAGTGAGGAGACTTATTCCACTTTCATGGTAGAACAATAGGAGATATATAAATCTGCCTAAATTTGCCTCACTGTACAGTTCATAATTAAATACATTATCACAAGTGCCTTTTCTACTTTTACATTAGTGATTAACAAAAGAATAATTTCACTTAGATGGTATAAATTGCTATTCAAATGGAATAATCACTTTGTATATAAAAATCATGCATGCTTAACTTTTAGAGAAATTTTGTGTACATATTTATAAAGGTTTATAAGATATTTGGTTATATAATTTACAGTTTTATGAATTTTAGTGATAATAGTTAAGTTGGTCACATGCTTACTATTTCAAATTATACAAATGTCTTTTATGTATGTGCCTTCTAATTCTGGGAAATTTTGAATACTTTTTTTTCAGAGTCTCATATTTTTTCTGGAGGTTATGAGTTCTATTTTAATAAAACACAGGCATATCTCATTTTATCATGCTTGCTTTATGGCTTTTCACAGATACTGCACTTTTACAAATGGAAAGTTTGTGGCAATCATTTTTCAGCACCATTTTCCAATGGCATTGTTTCACTTCCATGTCTCTTTGTTACATTTTGGCAATTATTGCAGTATGTCAAACTTTTTCATTATTATTTGTATGTTTTGATGTTCTGTGATCAATGATTACAACTTACTGAAAGCTCAGATAATGGTTAGCATTTTTTAGCAATATATTTTTAAATTAAGATATTACATTGTTTTTTAGGCATAATACTATTGTACACTTAGTAGACTACAGTATAGTGTTAAACAGAACTTTTAGATGCAGTAGGAAACCAAAAAATTTATTGACTTTGCTGTATTGTGGTATTTGCTTTATTGCAGTGTTCGGGAACCAAACTCACAATATCTCCAATGTATACCAAGGTTAGCATATACTTTCTGAAAAAAAATATAATACTTGTGTGTGCATGTGTGTCCATAAGTACACACCCATGTGTGTGGCTGTATATGCCTATTAAGAGATTATACTCAACTCACTTTAATAAATATATTCTATACATGTGCATTATAACATAGAATTAAAAGCTTTTCTCTTATTTCTTATTGTCTTAATATGCCATCTGCAGAATTTAAATAATAATTCTGCTAAAAATTCCATCCAAATGGAGAATTACATAGTTTTGGTTAGTGGAAAGAATATGGATTCTGGAATTCTTAGAAAAACAGGTTCCCAGTAATGGACTCACAACTACCTATTATGGAAACTTTCTCTACCTCAGATGATATTGTCGGTTTGCTTGTTTTTTGTTTTGTTTTTTGATCTTACATTGGGAGGTGGTTTGGATAATCAAGAGACTTCAACTGAGGCACTAGATATATCATACCAATATTGCTTAAAATATCAAATGTATTACTATACTTTTTATTTACATAATCATTTATTTTTTACCTAACAAGTATAAATTATCCCCTCTCCCCAAAAATCTGTTATAGTGGGAGAGATAGGCATACAAATAATAGAAGAACAAAGATGTTCTGTTCAAAAAGCATATAGTTTGGCACACAACATATTAAACATAAAAATGCTAATATAGAATTGCATTCAATGTTTTCTGGAACCTAAAGCAGCTCAATTCTGCTTGCAAATGGAGAAGAAAGAGTTACAGAGGAAGTGATATTGGGGTTATGTCTTGAGTATGTGTTCTTCAGGTAGACTGAGTTTGAAGGTAGAATGGGCAGGCAGGGAGAGATTAAAATGAACTGGAAACTTTCTAGGCCAGGGGATCAACAGATGGAGGTAAAAAATAAACCGACATATTCAGCTACCTGAAAATAAGAGCACATGACTCAGATTTAGGCATGTGTGTCAGAGGAAATTTTACACCATAAGGAGTCACATAAACCATCTGTAAAGAAGAGGGATAACAATAGCAGATCTCTGAGTCACTCCTATTCTACTTGAGGTGAATTTATTGGAGAGACCAATTTTTCTTTGGGACAGTAACCAATTCAGTACTGTGATACTTGAGATAAGGCAAAAGTAAAAAGGAAGCTCCACATTTATCTGAGCTTTCCCCCTAGGTTTGTTTTCCAAAGTTGCACAGGAAAAACGGAGTATAAGCGGAAGTGGCTATATTGCTGTGTGGATGAAACAGAGATTGGAAACTGAGGCAGCCAGGGAAACCAAGTTTTGGAGACAGGGCATGAGAAATATAGAAAATCCATACAAGGACTCTCCAAAATATACACAAAAATTCCCCTGGTGTCCTTGGCTAAACAGACTAAACGCAAAACTTTAAGATACCTAGGGCAGAACAGATGATAGGAGACTCAAAGCCAACTGGAAATGTCAGTTTTCAGAGTGCTGAAGTCTGTTGAACCCAGTGGAGATAGCAGTGAAGATTCTGAGTATTCATTTAAGACCCTGAAAGGCACTAGGAGGAAGGGCAAACGGAAGTTAATCAGCCCTCCTATGCCTAAACCAAGTTTCAACAGGATCAAGGAAATCTATGAGAATTAGACTGATGGAACAAATATCAACACTGTTCAGAATATAGCATAATCCAAATTCTTAAGACATATTACCTACAATGATCAGTAAACAATAAAAATCACTAGACATGTTAGGAGATAAAAGCCAAGTGATATTCAGAAGGTGAACTGTCATCAATAGAAGCATACTTAAAAATAATTCAGATATTAGAGTAAGCACAGTATCAACACAGTGAGGATTAATATGTTAAATAGAGAAAATAGTTGACAAAATAATTAATAAGATGAATTAAACTGGACTATTAGAAAATAGAAAATAAGATTATAAAGCTTGAAGACAGTTCAAGAGAAAATATCCTATCTGAAATAAGAGAGAGAAAGAAAAAAAAAATGGAAAAGGCAGAGAGCATGAGGGAGGTTTAGAAAATGATAAAAACAACTAACAAACATGTAATTGAGGTTCTAGAAGAAGAATAAACTGGGAAAATGGAACATAAGCAATTTTTTAAAAAGAAATAATGAGCAATAATTTTCCAGATATAAAAAAAGACGTCAAACCATGTATTCCAAAAAGTGAATAAATAAACTGGAAGAAGAGAGAAAACCACACTGAGGAAAATCATTATCAACCCTCAGTAAATGAAATGTATAGAGTAAATCTTAAAATCAGCTAGAGAAAAATAAACATTATCTTTCATGATCAATAATAAGAAAACTGACTTCTCAACAGAAGCTTTGTCTTACCACTAGACAGAGAAATGTTACCTTTCAGGTGATGGAAGAAAATAGAATAGTTAGTGAAGAATTCTATATCCAGCAAAAATATCCTTCAAAAAGGAAGATGAAATAAGAATAGTCTCAGAAAAATGAAAGCTAAAAGAGTTTGTTTTCATATATACCTCCACTACAGGAAATGCTCCATCTTAAGTGGAAGCAGATACATCTAAGAAGGAATAGACAGCATTAGAAGTGACAAATATTTGATTAAATATAAAGTACTATTACTTTTTTAAAGCAATATTAAATACAATGTTATAGAATTAAAATATATAACAATTTCACCAAAAAATAGGCATAGGAAATGAAGTTATTCCATTATCATTACCTTTTGCATTGTTTTATATGCTGTAAAATAATAAACTGTCTCTAATAATAAAATATATATTTGTTGTCTGTAAAATATTAAGGCTGCATTTTCAATTTCTAAGATAGCCAGTAGGAATAGTAATTAAAGTTTTTTTGCTAGTGGGAGAGAGAAAATGAAATAAATGCAGTCTTTAAAAACCTAATACAAAGAATGGCAGGAAAGGAAGAATAAAGAGAAAATGACAAATAGTAAAATGCAATATGGATGATTTGAACCCAATTATATTAGAAATTACATTACATGTGAATGATCTAAAACACTCCAATTAAAACACAAAGATTGTCAGACAGTTAAAAAGATAAAAACTGTTTTAAACACATGTACACATTAAATAAAATTAATTATATATGAAGCTGACAAAACCAGAACTATTCCCTACTCTAGGAATGTGTACTATATAAAGCACAAACCTAATGCTGGTGACATTACTACCACAAATTTTTACTATTGTGCTTTTCTTCTGCATAAATCAGGAGACAAGATGTGTTCCCTTGTTGTACATGGCAGGGGTTCAGTGTACACAATTTGTATTTCCTCCTTTGGTTTTCTCTGTAAAAATGCTGTGACAATCTCTCTTCTTTACATGCAAAAAGGTAATTTTTCCCAATCATCTTGCCACATTCTGCATAATTGAGTTAATACTACATGAGCAGGCTTACTCAATGTTAGGTCTTAGTATTAGTGTGGAATCCCAAAGTGAAAAACCAGTCAGACATCTGAGACTTCAGCTGTGACTGAACTGAGGCAAAACAAAACATTAGTCATGGCCCAGCCAGTAGCTAAACTGGAGGAATGGCCAGTGTCAAACAGGACAATGTAAGTAGACCACTGGGACCCAAAGAATTTTTGAAATAGATGAGGGCTTTGTCCCTGTAGGGGGTCTTCTATCTGCTTTCAAAGAAAAAATTCTAAATTTGATGCCAGTCACTTAGTTCTCTACAGAAATATCATTGGCTCATTTGGTCCTTACAGTGAGATATTGAATAATTTGCTCAGATTCACATAGCTAGCACATGGAAAACTTGGAATTATAATCTAATTTATCAGTCCCATTTCCCTGAATGGCAGACTATAAAATCAGACAGGTGTGCCCAGAATATGTAATACCATGTTCTCACATACAGCATACTGGAAATAACAAAAGTGTCAGAGTAAAATACATCAGGATTCAAACACAGCTGTGCCACCTGCTAGCTGTGTGATTTTGTCCTTACATTTGACCGTTTCTGAGCATACATTTCTTCATTTGTAGGGTGAGAAATTCATGCAGTCTTTTTTATACTACTGTGGAGATTTAATGAGGTCAATTTATAAAGTACCCAGTGCAATATCCATCATGGTTGGTTTTCAAACTATGGAAGCTTTTATTATGGAAAAAAAAAACAGCACTTATTCTTAAACAAGATAAAGCAAGTACAGGTTGGTTCTTCTGCATGCATTTTTTCATTTTAAGACCTGAAATTAATATATTAAGATGTAAATCTTCCTACACAATAGCTGAAACTATGAAACCCTGTGTTGACCAATTACATCTCCTTTTAAGGTGTGTTTGTAATCATTGTAACTGTAGCTTTGCCTGTTAAGGTATTCTGCTGTATATATAAGATTAGCCATATTTTACAGATAATGAGGTAACTGCAGACCACTCTTTCTTTTAGAAAAAAAATTGACATCTTACATATTAACCAATTGGCTACTTTAAAAATCAGAGGGCTCCCTTTATAATCTCTACTACATGCCATGCAGAGAATCATGCATGTGCTGGTAGCACCATAATGTATAAAATAAGAAAAGCTTTCAGCCTCCAAGACTTATGGTGTCATAGAGGGAGATGCCAATAGCAAATACAAGAGACAGAAGGAAATATATGTCCAAATGTACGTCCATTAGTGAATGATACCTGAAGAGGAATGAATTGCTATCCTGGGACAGAGGAGGTAGTATATATCCTGTCCTGCAGGATTAAAAAAAGAAATACAGAGAACAGAATTTCCTGGCAGAAAACAGTGTATGTGAAGTATGCAAAACAAACAAATAGTACATGTGAGGAGGGATCAAAAATTCCATTGACTTTGAATGCTGAGTAGTGTGATTGGAAGCCCTGGAACCTGGTCTTCTGAGACCACTGGGTGTCACATGCTTAGATCCTCCCCTGAACATAATTGGGGGCTGAATCTGTAAGCCCATTCTCAGATCAATTCCCAAGCCTGGGTCTGTTATCTGAACTATCTGCTAATTGGAATCATAGGAGCTAAGAAACTGTCAGGGTTTGGCCTTTACCCTAGAACAATGGAATCGGAATCTCAGAATGGTAAACCCACACTCTCAAGTGATTCTGTGCATAACCAGAGCCAAGAGCCATTTACCCAGTCTCTCCAACCAGGGTTACATGCTAACAGACAGTAGATAAGAGTCAAAAGGATTTCCTTTCTGTTGATTTAAAAAGAAAACTTCTCAAGGTCATCTTCATGTAGTAGGGTATAAACTATCCCTTTGTTGTCTTAAGAGAAGAAACTCAGACTCTCTACTCTGGTGCCTCAGTGCTTCTAGTAAAATACTGTGTGTATGAAGGTATTCTTTAAAGATTTGCTCATTTATGGAGATGACGTTAAAGTCACTGTTTAACTCAGATCTTTCAATCTTTCCTTGGCTGTGAACTTAAGATATGTATCTATACACACACACACACACATATATATCTTTTTATGTTATATTAATTATATTTTTGTATGATTTGTACAATTTATAATGTATTGATTGCAATTATACAATAGTACAATGTGTTGATAGATTACACACATTGTAAAACACATGATATAAAAATTTGCCAACATGGAATAAATATAAACAACAATATTTTAAAGTTAAAAAATTTCTAAAAGAAAAATTAAGGACTGATAAGATGAATTATATTTTTATATATATAAGACTTGGGAAAAAAAGGGACATCCTTAGCTAAAAACTTTGCAAGGTATTTATATTAAAGGAATGGATGGAAGTATCCTTAGGAACCACCTATTAGGAACTGTTACTAAGTCAAAACATGACAAATGCATAGAGATAAGTATAAGCTTATTTACTGGGAAATATTTTTCTTCTTTCAATTTTCTACAATTTCCACTCTGAGCAGGTTCCTCTTTTGAAGCTTTGAGATACTGTTTATTACAAAGGTGTTTGATTTAAGGGTCAGTGCTTTTAGAATTTAAATTGTTAATACAAAGCTTTCTGATATCAGTCTCTCAATTTATATATTCATTTTTAAATTGGTGGGACAAATGCCATAATTTTTTGTTCTTCCATTAATTAATTAATTAAAACCTAAACATGGAAAATGTATAACTGAAAACTGAACACAAATATGTAATTTCACTCCTTTCTGATAACCAAATAAAACACAAAGCAAGGAGAAAATAGTAGAAAAGGAGAAGATAGTAAATGTCAGTAGTTTAAAAGCAGATAAGGAAATTGTTTTACTGAAGAAAAACATTTCAATTGAAAACTTACGCAAACTTTTAAAAAAAGAAAATGTCCATAAATATTAAATAAAAGAACATGTCTAGTAGCCTTTGAAATATGTTAATCAACTGACTTATAAATATGGCCACAATATATTATTAAGTAGAAAAGCAAAATGCAGGGAAATTAATAAAATATGCTATTTAGTTTTCATTAAAATACTAACAGTATGTATATAAATAACATAGATAAATAGAAAGACAGGCAGGTAGATGATAGAGACACAGAGATGTAGGTACATAGATACAAAGATACATATACATAGGTTTTAAAATATTATTATAAAGATACAGAAAATTATATAAGAGGCTGTTAATGTCCTTACCGACATTGAAGGAAGGCGTAGTAAATGAAAAGAGGGACATAGATGAGGGAAAATAAGGCAGACAAAAGCAGTGTTGAAACAAAAGATTTTAAAGTGTCCATAACAAAAATAACAAACAGGGTATGATCCCATTCATTTAAAATTCATTGTGTGGGTAATTTAATTTACATGCTAAATGATAATAAACATTTTCTTTTATTGGTGGTTGAGTGGTTTTATTTTCTGACTGACTTGTAGGATAAGCATACAGTGTTTATATAAGCTTATAGCAAACTTATTTTAATTAAAAAAGATTTTCATTAAATTTTTATTTTGTTTGAAACTTATATAAAGCCCATAATATACCATTTACTGGCTAATTACTCTGTGCCTCTCCATGTATTAAAAGGATACTTGGATGAATAAATTGCTGGGGACTTTAATAGTATCTTTATTTAAATATAGGTATCAGTAGAATATCTGTTATTACATATTATTTTCAGAATATTTTTCTGACTAACATATTCTGGGCAAGTATATATATGTATTTCCCAATGTTTACTCATAAGCCAGTTAAGAAAGTTTTAAAATATGTTAGTATGTATAAATCATTTATAAATTAGCATGTTATTCTAATCTAATTCTTTATTAGAACTTATCCTAAATCTAGATACATGCTTCCTATGATAAGTGTTTTCCTATTCTAGATCATATTCTATGTGATATTTAAAAAAAAACCTCTTTAGCAAGGATAAGCATTTTAGAAATAATTATACTGTGTATGGAGATTGGGGAATTTCTCTAGGGGAGATTCCAGTTACCTTTGCCCCTCAGTGCCTGTATGGTGATGGACTGTGTTGCCAAGAGGTATTTGAACCTTGAAGCTCTATAATACAGTGCTTAAGAGGATGGGAATTAAGCTTAAATAGAACTGGATTCTACTCCTGGTTCTATCAACCATCTGGACCAATAACTTCACCAGCTATCAGTTTCTTTGTCCTGTATCAATATAAAACAAAATCCACCTTGTAGATTTGCTTTAAGACATTTATAAAATGCTTGCAGTTATTAACACAACAAAAGTTTATAGCCATTGCTTTTATTGTAATTAGTGTTATTATTATTACTAGTGACAGCAGTAGCAGCTGTAACAATGGTAACAGTAGTATTCATGTGATAAGTATAAGCAAAATTTTTAAAGAAACATTGGAGGCCTTGTTTGAGCCATCCATGTTTTACAAGGTTTATGAATATCCAAGGATAGACTTCAAGGTTTCTGTGAACTTCCTAAACTGTCATCTTCTGTATAAAGCCTAGAATATATTAGAGCTCACAAACAATGATGAAAAAAAAGAGCAACTAAGAACAGTAACTCTGACCCCAAAATTTGACCTCTGCTGCATTATTTGGTGTATGGATTACTGCATCAGAGTTAGTCCATTGTCCATATTTTGTTGCTACACACATGATATAAACCCTCCTTTTTTAAGTCTTCTTTTTCATCATTTTCTGAAAAAGTATTACTCTCTAGAGGCAGTGTGTGTTCAGTCTGGAGAAAGAATTGAACAAGAGAGTATGCAGTAAAATGGTTTTGATAATGGGCTGTGGGCTCAAACATGAGTGAGCAGAGATTTGAGAACCTCAAAGGGTCAGTCAATAAAAAGTCCTAAAGGGGAGGTAGAATTGTTGGCATCAGGTCAGAGAGGGAGTGATTTGAAAGTCCAAGACAGGATAGCAAAACTGAGATTCTTGAAAAAATGTATTCATGCAAGAGGAGGATTAAAGATGGTGGCATGAGAGGTGAGATAGAAACCTCCTCCCAAAACCACATATAATATGAAAATATAACAAGTACATCAAGTCCTGAAAGAGCAACAGGAAAAAAGGCTGGGGCAGACTATCTGCACCTGGGAAAACAGCTGACTTAAAGGAAAAGGGAAAAGTGTCAAAGCTGTGATCCAGGGGGACCAAGGCCATTCCCCAACCCCAGCTCACCAGATAGAGGAAGAGAAATGGAACAGGGAAGGGGTGGAGGCCTAGGACTGCTGAACACCCAGCCCTGGAGATCTGCTCTGGGAGCATGATTCTGTATTACATGGTGTTCTGGAGATTAGTGGGGTTGGAAAGATAAGACAGGTGTAATACTTGGAGATTCCAGCTGCTTGTGGAAAACAGGGAGCCACATCTGACTGCTCTGGGACCAAAGAAAGGCAGGCAGTCTGAGAGACTTCCTAACAGCAAGAGGGCTGTTAAAGGGGCAAGAATTGCACAGAGCTCACTGCTCAGGAGAAAGGATAGGTGGACAAAATTGTCAGCATGGACAATGCCCAGCAGATAGGAAACTTCTAGGAGCTTCAAGTGTTCCATCACCCTGCTGGATACAAAACTATGAGGCTCCCCACCATGATACACAACCTTCTGCTCCTTCCTCCTGGCTGGTACCAGCTCCCAAATTGGCTGCTCCTGCCATTGCACGAGGCCAGCCAGAGGGCAGCCCCACCTATGAAAGCTATAAGAGCAAAGCATAGAGGCTTCTGCCTGCATACTTTTCCCACTGGCACTACAGCCAGGAAGCAGGAAAGGTCTCTTTCCTCCCAACAGTCACCATCGCCACTGATACACTACACATTGTCCAAGGGGCTGAACAGCTCCAGAGTGTAGAGCTTCTGTGCACTAGAAGACGCCACCCACAAATATGAAATGACAAAGGAACCTGGTTCAAACCAAAATTCCACAAACACAAGAAAGATGTCCCAGTGAAACAGAACTCATCAAACTTCCTGAAAGAAATTTTGAAATAAAAATTATTAACATGCTCATGGAGCTACAGAAAAATATTCAAGAACTCAGGGAGGAATTCAGGAATGAGATACAAATGTTCAAGAATACAGTACCTGAAATGAAACATACAATGGATGACTTTAAAAGAACCTTAGATGAAGTAGAGGACACAGTAAATGAAACAGAAATTAGAGAACAGGAATACAAAGAAGCTTAGGCACAGAGGGAAGAAAGGATCTCTAGGAATGAAAGAATATTGAGAGAACTGTGTGACCAATCCAAAAAGAACAACATGCACATTACATGGGTACCAGAAGAAGGAGAGAAAAAAGGATAGAAAGTGTCTTTGAGGAGGTAATTGCTGAAAAATTTCTCAGTCTGGGGAAGGAGACAGTCTCTCAGGCCATGGAGGTGCACAGATCTCCCAACACAAGGGACCCAAGGAGGAAAACACCAAGACATATAATAATTAAAAGAGCAAAGATAAAACACAAGGACAGAGTATTAAAAACAGCCAGAGAGAGAAAAAAGATCACTTACAAAGGAAAACCCATCAGGCTATCATCAGATTTCTCAACAGAAATCTCAGGCCAGAAAGGAGTGGCATGATATATTTAATGTAATGAAACAGAGGGTCTCAAACCAAGAATACTCTACCTAGAAAGATTATCATTTACATGTGAATGATGGACTAAACAATTTCCAAATAAGCAAAAGCTGAGAGAATTTACGTCCCACAAACGATCTCTACAGTGTATTTTGTAGGGACTACTATAGATTGAAGTGTCCCTAAGGCTAAATAGCTGTCACCAGAGAAAATGAAACCACAGTAAAGAAAATAGAATGATTAATTACTAAGCAGATGCAAATCAAATCAACTACCGCCAAAGTCAGTCAAGCGACAGAAAAAGAGTACAGAATATGACACCTAATATATAAAGAATGGAGGAGGAATAAAAAGGAGGAAAAAAAATAACCTTTAGATTGTGTTTGCAATAGTATACTGAGTTAAATTAGACTGTTAGATAGTAAGGAAGTTACCCTTGAACCTTTGATAACCATGAATCTAAAGCCTGCAATGGTAATAAGTACATACCTATCAATAATAACCCTAAATGTAAATAGTCTGAATGCACCAATAAAAAGACATAGAGTCACTGAATGGAAAAAAAATAATACCTTATCAATGTGCTCCCTACAAGAGACTCACTTCAAACCCAAAGACATACACAGACTAAAAGTGAAGGGATGGAAAAATATATTTCACGCAACTAATAGGGAAAAATAAGCAGGAGTTCTGTGCTTGTATTAGTCAAAATAGACTTGGAAACAAAAAAGTCACAAGAGACAAAATGGACATTACATAATGTTAAAGGGGTCAGTCCAACAAGAGGGTATAACTATTATAAATATCTATGCACCCAACAGAGGAGCACCTACATATGTGAAACAAATACTAACAGAATTAAAGGGGGAAACAGAAAGCAATGCATTCATTTTAGGAGACTTCAACACAACACTTACTCCAAGGGACAGATCAACCAGACAGAAAATAAGTAAGGAGACAGAGGCACTGAAGAACACATTAGAAGAGACGGATCTAACAGACATTTACAGAACACTCCACCCAAAAGCAGCAGGATACACATTCTTCTCAATTTCCCATGGAACATTTTCAAGAACTGATCATACTCTAGGCCATAAAAACAGCCTCAGTAAATTAAAAAAATATAGAACTTGTACCAACCACCTTCTCAGACCACAAAAGTATGAAGCTAGATATAAATTGCACAAAGAAAACAAAAAAATCCCACAAACACCTGGAGGCTTAACAACATGCTCCTAAATAATCAATGGATCAATGACCAAATGAAAACAGAGATCAAGCAATATATGGAGACAAATGACAACAAAAGCTCAACACTACAAAATCTATGGGATGCAGAGAAGGCTGTGTTAGGAGGGAAATGTATTGCAATACAGGCTTACCTCAGGATAGAAGAACAATCCTATACAAACAGTCTAAATTCACAATTAATGAAGCTAGAAAAAGAAGAACAAATGAGGCCCAAAATAAGTAGAAGGAGGGACATAATAAAGATTAGAGCATAAATAAATAAAATTGAGAAGAATAAAATAGTAGAATCAATGAAAGCTGAAGCTGGTTCTTTGAGAAAATAAACAAAATAGATAAACTCCTAGCCAGACTTAACAAGAAAAAAAGAGAGTCTACACACATAAACAGAATCAGATATGAGAATGGAAAAATCACTATGGACACCACAGAAATACAAAAAATTACTAGAGGATACTCTGAAATATTATATGCTAACAAACTGGATAACCTAGAAGAAATGTACAACTTTCTAGAAAAATACAAACTTCCAAGGCTGACCCAGGAAGAAACAAAAAATCTGAGCAGACCAATTGCCAGCAATGAAATTGAACTGGTAATCAAAAATCTACCTAAGAACAAAACCCTTGACCAGATGGCTTCACCACTGAATTTTATAAAACATTTAGTGAAGACCTAATACCCATCCTCCTTAAAGTTTTGCAAAAGTAGAAGAGGAGGGAATATTTCCAAACTCATTCTATCAGGCCATCATCACTCTAATACCAAAACCAGGCAAAGACTCCACAAAAAAGAAAACTACAGACCAATACTCCTGAAGAACAAAGATGCAAAAATACACAACAAAATATTAGCAAACTGAATTCAAAAATACATCAAAAAGATCATCCATCATCATCTAGTGCGATTCATCCCAGGGATGCAAGGATGGTACAACATTCGAAAATCCATCAACATCATCCACCACATCAACAAAAAGAAGAAAAAAAAAACACACGATCATCTCCATAGATGCTGAAAAAGCATTAGACAAAATTCAACATCCATTCATGATAAAAACTCTCAACAAAATGGGTATAGAGGGCAAGTACCTCAACATAATAAAGGCCATATATGACAAACCTACAGCCAACATTATACTTAATAGTGAGAAGCTGAAAGCTTTTCCTTTAAGATTGGGAAAAAGACAAGGATGTCCACTCTCCATGCTTTTATTCAACATAGTACTGGAGGTAAACAACATATCCGAAAATGAGTCAATATCCAAAATACATAAAGAACTAACACGTCTCAACACCCAAAAAGCGAATAACCCTATTTAAAAATGTGCAGAGGATATGAACAGACATTTCTCCAAAGAAGAAAGTCCGATGGCGAACAGCACATGAAAAGATGCTCCTCATTGCTAATTATCAGGTAAATGCAAATTAAAGCCACAATGAGATATCACCTTACACCACTTAGGATGGCCAACATCAAAAAGACTAGGAACAACAAATGCTGGCGAGGATGCAGAGAATGGGTAACCCTCCTACACTGCTGGTGGGAACGTAAATTAGTTCAACCATTGTGGAAAGCAATGTGGAGCTTCCTCAAAATACTAAAACTAAAAATACCATATGACCTAGGAATTCTACTCCTAGGAATTTACCCCCCAAAATAAGTTCTCATATATGAAAAGAAATATGCACCCCTATGTTTATTGCAGCCCTATTTACAATAGCCAAGACACGGAAGCAACTCGGGTCTATCAGTAATTGAATGGATAAAGAAGAGGTGGATAATATACACAATGGAATACTATTTAGCCATAAGAAGGGAACAAATACTACCATTTGCAACAACATGGATGGAGTTACAGGATATTATGCTCAGTGAAATAAGCCATGTGGAGAAAGGTAAGTGCCAAATGATTTCCTTCATTTGTGGAGTGTAACATGGAAGCAAAACGGAAGGAACAAAACAGCATTAGACTCCCAGACTCCAGGAAAGGACTAGTGGTTTCCAAAGGGGAGGGATGGGCGAGGTTTGGCGGGGAGGGAAGGAGAAGGGGATTGAGGGGTATTATAATTGGTACAAATGGTGTGTGTGTGGGGTCACAGGGAAGACAGTGTAGCACAGAGAAGACAAGTGGTGACTGTGGCATCTTACTACACTGATGGACAAGTGACTTCAATGGGGTATAGGGGGACATGATAATATGGGTAAATGTAGTAACCACAATGTTTTTCATCTGAAACCTTTGTAAGAGTGTATAATACCTTAATAATAAAAAAATGCACCATGAAGAAAAAACATATTCATGTCATTGTTGATAATTAAAAGTCTAGGAATTAATCTACAGGTTAGGAACCCCAGTAGACATACACATGGGTGGAAAGCAAGGTTTATTTAAGGAAAACAATCTTACAGGAAAAATAAGATACATAATTTTGCTATGGCCTGAACTTTTAATTAATAATTAGTTGTTATAATAATTAATTAATTAACATATTAATTAAGCCAATTAATTTGTTAAAATCCTAATGCCCAAACTGATGCTGTTAATAGGTGGGGCCTTTGGGCAATGGTTAGAACCTTCATGAATGGGATTAGTGCTCTTATAGAGAACCTAGAGTGATCCTTCATCTCTTCCCCCATGCAAGGACATAGCCAAAAGATGTACAGTGAGCTCTGACCAGATACTGAATCTATTGGTGCCTAAATCTTGAACTTCCAGCCTTCAGAATTGTGAGAAATAAGTTTTTGTTGTTTGTAAACCACCCAGTACTTGGTAGGCAATAACCATGAGGTTATAGCTGAAGAGGAGAGGAAATGATCATTGGAAATGAGAAATCAAGGAGGAGTCAGTTTTTTGCATACATCATCTAAGTGATTGCCGAATTTATTAAGAATGATAATCGTGGTTGAAAACCAATAGAAGAAGAAGGAGGAGGAGGAAGGAGAATGGAAGAGGGGGAAGGGTGGGGATATTAACTCAAGAATTCAGCTTCAGTGAATGAAGAGTAATCATCTGGTTTTTAAATTGTTGCAACAAGGGGAGTTAGGTCTGATAAAACCTATGGCAAGCATGGATAAAGAAGTGAGGAACAATATCCCAGCAATGGCAAGCAAGGAGATCATTGATCCCCAGCTCCAGGCTCTGTGGAACTTGAGCTATAGGAGTAATATCACCTGTCATGTGAGAAATATGAAATGGAAGAGAACCTTCAGACAACAGCCAGCTTGGAGTCAGAGCAGGGACTTGAAGAGAATGTTCATCGGAAAGGCTGAGGACACAGGATTTTCTGATACGAAACAGATTCACCAGCAGGCATAATTGGTCTGAGGGAACTTGGGGAAATCTCAAACCACAGGATGATAAGAATCATGGTGATGATACATTACAGGAGAAGCTTCAGCACTGGAAAGGGTCTGATGTAAGTAGGGATGTGAACAATAATGGGATTAATATTGATGGTGTAGGGAAAAGAGGGAATAATATATAACTTTCACTCCACTCCTGAGTATAATTTAATCTTCAGGTTACAGGAGAAATTCTTGGGGTTGAGGCCTGGTAGGGGATATTCATGAGTGGCATGTACAACAAGTTGTTATGCAAAGAATTTCAGTTTTAGCTGGGATGGAGTGAGCAGTTCTTGACAGGAGAAGGTGGTGGTCTTAAATTCCTGGGTCCATTAATGGTATTTACCTTCTGTCTCACAGTTGTCCCAGTGCAATACCCCATGTCCTTATGGTCCTCTCTGAACAATATTGGACCAATTATATGCTTAAAAACTCACTTGAGTATAAAGTTTAGTTTATTCCTTAATTCATCTGTATTTCTTTTTCCACTTCAGTGAAAGAAAACTAGCATTATGGTGCTTTTACTCAAGATTTCTTTCTCAACAACTTGTAAAATGATTATTGTATAATAGAATAGTTTTTATAATGATAAAATGCCAAAAAAACCCTCAAGCAAATTTCCTATGTGCAGGTAAATAGGTTGTGGTTCCAGTTCCAGTGTGAGGGGTAGGGCTTCTTATACCAGGAAGCAGTTCTCAGGAAACCAGCTGGGTGTCCTATAATCTAACTCAATTCTGACACTGTCTATCTGGATTAGTATCAGATCCCACAGGATAAGGGTTCAGTCCTATTAGATTGCCTCCCCACCCACTTCTGACTCTGGTCACCAGTTCAAGCTATTATGTATACTTCTGCCCAACTGGATACAAATGAGAGACCCCATGATCCCCTTCTTGGGTTCAGTTAACATGCTAGAGAGGCTTAGAGAAGTCAAATAAGTATTTTTCTTACTAGATCACTGGTTTATTATAGAAGGGTATAACCCAGAAACAGCCAGATGGAAGAGATGCATAGGACAAGGTATGGGGAAGGGCATGGATCATCCATGCCCTCTTTGAGGGTGCCATTCTCCTTAAATCTGTGTGTGTTCATCAGCATGTAAGCTCTCCAAACCCTGTCCTTTTGGGGCTTCATTATCGGCATGACTGATTAAATCACTGCCCATTGGTGCCTGATTCAACCTCCAGGGCCAATCCCCTCCCCAGAAACCAGGGGTGTGGAACTGAATGTCCCAACCCTTAAACCACATATTTGGTTCTCCTGGCAACCAGTCCCCATCCTTAGGTGTGGTCTGAAAGTTGTTCTATTAACATAACAAAAGACATTTCTGCTCTCTTAAGGTAGGACATTCATAGGGTTTTAGGAGTTTCTGTGCCAGAAAAGGGGAAGAAGATTAAATGTATTCTTACTATAAATTATGATATAAGGATACATCAGTTCTTTTGAGCAGTCTTAAATAGATGGAGTCCTCAAGAATGGAGACGCATTATGTTGGAAGAAGAAGAAAAGAAAACAATTCCATGATGTTTTTTGCAGTAAGGTATTACACTTCAAGTACTAAATGATTAAGAAAAGTTAATTTAAGCTAAAGTAATCTTGAAAGGAATACTTCAAATAAATATTTTACATTTACTCAATGAATTTTAATGTCTAAAATACCATGGAAGAGGAAATATAGTCTTACTCTTGTAAATAATAATGATTAATATTTTGGTACAAACCTATTTATTAATTCATAAGCATTATTCTAAGTATTAAAAGCTGTTTTATATGATTAAGAATGCTTCTTATATTTGAACTTACAAGTAGCTATAAACATGATATAAAAGAATCTCAAAAATTCCAAGACTATGCCCTTTGATTTCAAATGCTCCATAGTCACTATGACAAAGGAGAGAAAAGCAGAAGACTGGGATAGTAACCTTTTTTTTTACCTGTCAGCACATCCCCCCACCCGTTTTTCCTAGGACTAGTAAAAATAATTTAAATCAGGTAATATAATGCTTTGTTGAATTGTGGATTTCACACAAAACAGTTATTCCCTACAGTTGGGTTTCAGGGGAATTGAAATATATGCAACTTTAGGGATTTGAGGCTTTTCTTTGTGAATATTTACCTTAAAATTTGATAAAATATATTGTTTCATTCCTTTTTCCCACTTTACATACATTACTTTACCTCAGCATTAACAAAGACAATCCTGTAATATGTGCTTTTAAAGGAACAAGTAGATGTGGAAGAAAAGAGCCTAAAGGAGAGTGTGAATTTTATATTAACTGTCTCTACCTTGAGAAAACACTCTTGGCCTCCATGAAGAATTCACTATGCTCTCCTTAACCACTTGGATCAGTCTAGCTGTGGACAGTATGCATAAAGTTTTATATCTTCTTTCTCTTCCTTCATTTGTAGTTGAACAAAATAATGTCCCTTATTTTGTCCATTTCCTAAACTTCAAATTCACAGTTATTTAAAACCATGTACTACAAGTTCAATTACCATGCACTGGTTACATTTTTATTTTGGGACATATAAAACTGTATTTTCTAAGTATTTGTTTTTCCTTTTAAGAAGTAAATTTCCATAATGCACATGCCTCAGATGGGCAGCTCTATTACCTACACTTCACAGATAAGCTTCACCATGGTCTGGGGTAGGGGAAGTGGCAATTTTATTTTTATTTTCTATTGCCAGTTTTCCTTTGAAGCATCAAATAGGATATTGATATTTTTTTGGCACTTAAGCTATTTACTTACTGTGACTTAACGAGCCGTTATAAAGTGAGCCATATTCCCACCGTGCATTTCATACAACTATTACTAGAACTTCTTTTCAGAAAGATTTATCTACTAATCAATGTCTTTCTTATTGTGCCATTTCCAGAAGTACTACAGAGACTTCTGCTCTGAAACAGGGTTTGACTCTAATGTGGTTTACCTTCCCTAATAGCTGTATGACCTACAACAGCAAATCTAACAGGTGGACCACCTGGTTCTTCAGATGTGGCTGTGCTCACAATCATTTGGACATTTCTGGGGAACGTGAAAATCCTTCAGTTGTATTTATGAGGTAAAAAGAAAAGTGTTGTAGAAATGTGAAATTATACTTGAAATCATTCTCTTTACTGAACAGATTAGGACATCAATTAGTAGACATTTAAATTACAGCTTTGGGAAGATTATTTGAGTTTATAAACTCATAGAGACACAGATAGAGATTCATCATTATCGGTGGTAAATATAAACTGGATTTTGCCCATTCTTTTCTTGAACTTGGTATTTTGGTATGAACTGAAATAGGTAGCCTATACACAACATTCCTTTCCAGCAACAGCATTTTTCCTGTGATCTATATTTTCTACAGATGATTTACAGGTTACATGCATGCTGTGACCTTTCTCTCCCAACTGCAAACAGATTAAGCAGAGCTGATTAACCGAGACTACAAACACTGGGTTATTTTCTTTTATGAGGGTCTTTGATAAAGCCTCCCTCTCTGAGCCCACCCACTTCAATCGCTTGCAAATCACTGTGCCTGAAGAGGGCTTCACTCCTGAGCCCCAGACCTGGAGCCCTGCAGCGCCATCAGCGGCAGTGTCTTCCCCTGGGAGGGGCGTCTCTTTATTAATCAGAAACGCTGAATGGAAACCAATCAGATAGAGAGTTTCTTTGGCTTCAGCTTCCTGCCTGTCTGAGTTAAAAGTAATGCTGGAAGAGGGCGGCACACTGAGATGCCTGAAGCTTCAGCTGTGATGATACTATAAAAAGAGAAGAGAAGGAATGAAACAGAAGCTACACCGAAATCGTCAGGGCTGAGCAGGGCTAAACCTCAGTTTCATTGCTAAACAAGGTAATTGTCATTTACTTTGCTTGACAATATAAGCTATTCAATTTTTGCTTCCTTATAATGAAATAGCACCAATATTGCTTTCTCTTGGTTGCTATGTATTCTGTCTTTTACTCTCAACATTTGGAAACAGGTAAGAATATATTTTGTAGTGTTTGCATAAGATGTTAAAATGCTCAGTGGAAAAAACTTGCCGTGTTTGCTTCTTATTTTACTTCTACAAAACTGATCCCTACCAAAGCTCTCTGCCTAGTGCTCCGTTTGTATATGAAGCATTATTACAAAAATAAAACTCAACTTCACATTGTGTTAGTTGATTTGGGGGGCTTTGAATTACATGTTAATGTGTTTCAGTATAGGATTATTATATACTTTGAAATGGACTCCTGGTTTCCTCATAACTTTTGTTTACATAATTTGGGTCAGAACTGTCAAAAGCAAGGACATCTTTTATAATTAAATCAGAAGTGATTTCATTATTTTTTAATATTAAAATGAAATAATCTATAAACAGTAAAAATAACCCATCTATAGATGGACAAAGAATGTCAGGATTAAGATAATCACTTTACTTGGGAGAGGTGGTTTCTTCACATATTTCTGGTTCCCACTCGGGTCAGCATTCTGCATGTGTACATCTGTTGGCTTTAATTGCTTTCCATTATTATAGGCAAATGCATCTTAATGTAGTACAGACTGGATGAAAACCACAGAAGAGAGAGAGTTTCAAAGGCAAAATTAGCATGTTTTATTTGAAGTGATAAGGAAAATGCAATAATTTGATGCAACATTGTTGTTTTTATTTTCCTTTGCATACTCATTCACGTCGGTTAAATTATCAGCCCACCCCTCTCAAAAATGGCACAGTGAATTCCAACTACAAGGTTATCAATATCAGCAGTATTTACTTTTAGGTACTGTTAACAATGTATGTTCTCAGAATCTAGTTTAATAACAAAGATGCATGAAAAGAAAAGTGATCACTCCTAGTAGATAAGTCCACATTTATCTGTATGATCAACTTTTGATGAGGATGTAACAGACTATAGATTTGAGGAGAAATTCTCTGGATATTTGTTGTCACTTAATATTTTATGTTATAGACTTATGAGATTACCAAAGCTTTTTTCCAAAGGGTTTTGAAATCTCTGTAGCACGAAGTAACGAGTGATTTTGTGCCAGCAAAAAAAAATAGTGATAACTTTTGCATGCCAGGAAGAAATCTTCATGTGGCTCTCCTTACTTTATCAATGGAATTAAAAGAGTTACCCATTTTCAGCCATAGCTGACTAAAAATGAATTTGATCCTTCAGTATTCTTAACTTGGGAACAAAAGTATGATTTTAAAGCCTCCTGCATTTGATAGATGGTGAATCCTATTTCAGAGTCAGACACTGCTTCACAGCTTAGGCAGTGGTATGTCAAGTGTAGAATACATTTGTGTAACTACAAAACCAGTTCATCCAGATTTGAACTGCAGATACTTTGAAAGATAAAGAAAATGAAATAGCAGGTTCTTCCAACACACAGCAGCAAAGAACTTGGACAAAACATGACCAGCATGCATTTGTGGTCTTGTCATCAAACATGTCATGAAATCAACTGAAGTTCTCTCAAAGGGAGAGCACCACATAATTGTATGTACTTATTATATATATGCTGAGATGTTGAAATACTGTCATCTCTGTATCTGTTCATTTTGAAAAATGAGAAAATGTAAGCATAATAAAGCGCATGGCATGAGCAAATCTAATACTGGAAATAATGAATAGAAAAGTGCATTAGAGGAAGCAGATAGTAGCATCTACTTAAATATAAGTCAGATAAATTTTGTAGGACTAATAAAGCAAATCACATAAGATAATATTATTTTCTAGGATGGAAAAACATGTTTTTTCCCTTTATCACACTATTTGATCATTTAAAACAGTTATGAAATAATTTACATAATTATGTCACGATTATTTTGTTCATTGCATAATTGAGGTAAAAAAGTCTTGCACCACTGCCTATGTGTAACAAGATCACAATATAAAAATTGGCTTTGAAATTGTGTTTTTAAATGTTGTGTTGCTCAACTTGATAAACTGTATGTTAAATCAGAAGCATTTTTGAATGTCACCTTGCATGAAAAGATTTCATCTGAGATTTTCTTGCGACCCTATATAAGCACACTTTAGCCAGTGCACTGTTCCTTCTATGTTGCATTCATAAAATGGGCTTAAAGAAATTAATTGGCGATTTTTTTCCTACTGGCTCACCTCTCACTAGACATCAGTAGTGATTTGAGGCAGATAGAGATTCCCGACAATATTTGCACAATGTATAGATGCAGTTAATCAGAATGCTTCAGACAATGTTAAAATTATATAACATAAAATATGTGTGTAAGATGGCAAAATATTATATGCAGGAAAGTATAAATTAAGGTGAAAGTTAATTTAAAGAATACATGTCAGTGTTTCATGAATACACACTGGCCATACTTGTTTTCTATGAAAGTGAACACCCTAGATGGATAATTATTTAGCATTAATACAGAGGCTTCCGTGTAATAGATCATTAGTTTGCTATTTTCTTTAAGACTAATTTTGTTCCCTCAAATTAAAATTTAACTATAAAGTATAACTAAATCTCATATTTGAAAAAAAGGTATGAAATTAAAAAAAAGTCCAAAGTTATATTTTAAATATTTATACTTGTGACTTCAAGGATATATATATATATTTGTATATACACATATGTATATACATACATATACTATTATACGTGATATCAAATTAATATGAATATTAACTACACAGTAAGTTTGGTTTATGATGTATTTTATTATAAAAACTCTAGTTAGGTTCTTGGGTATTTTACTTCTTAAATTATTTCCTTAATTAAAATTAAGTTTCTTAAAAAGAAGAAATCATGCTAAAAAAGACCAAAAGACATTGGTTTTAATCAACTTTGTTTTCATCTGATGCTAACTTATAAATATGATCATTTTTACTGTAGAACATGACATGTTTCCTAAGATTTTTTCTTTGTATTTTTCATATTTGTTGTAAAAATGTGCTGTGTCTTAAAACATATCCCAAAAATATTTCTTAATAACCATGACATTATCATATATAGGTGTTTACATAGATTCTAGAACTTTAGAAAAGGGATTTTAGCCTCCTGCAACTCTATTGTCACACAAGAAAACTGAGGTTTGAAAGATGAGGTCATACATATCCATGGCTGTCAATTATATATGAAAAAATTGGTAACATTATGGGAAAATACATTGTCATAAAAATCATATTAGGAACACACACAGTGATTAATTGAAAACAGTGGTTCCTACATTGTTTTAATATCCTGAAAAAAGTTATCTTGAGTCACTTCAAATTCCTCTGCCTAGAACCACCAGTATCCTCATCATTAAAATATGGTAAGAAATGCACAGTGAAGAGAGTGTCTTTATAGCACTTTTATACATTTCCATAGCAGTCCTAATATGTTAATGCACTTATCCCTAAATTTAGCACTAGTAAGAGATGGGCTTATAGCCACATTAAGAATGCAAAGTGCCTGAATAAAAGCATGATCTCTGGAGCCCAACCAAGACATTTTGTATTAGCAGTACCATGAAACACTTCCCAAAACGTAAAAGTCATGATAATGGATCTTACTGCCTATGAAGGGAAAATAGAAACCTCATGAGGAATTGTTGCTGTAGTGTGTGTGTGTGTGTGTGTGTGTGTGTGTGTGTGTGTGTGTGTGTGTGTGGTGTGTGTAGGGGGGTAGAGAGAGAGATTTATTTTTAAGGGGAAAAGGAGAAAACCTGAATATTTTCTTAAAGTGACATTTAAGGGTTTTCTCTTCTTTTTTTTTCTGTCCCATTACTTTGACAAATTATAAAACAATTGCAGGAGGAATTAGTGCCTTCATATTCTCTGTTTCTCTTCTGAGCAAGATAATTTTTGGTTTTTCTAATTAATCAATGAAACACCAGAGCATATAATTGTTTCATAAGTATGAATTAAAAAACCTGCCCCTCATATTGCTTATTTGAGATTGGCTCTACAGTTGTGAAGAGCATGGACGACCTCATTATGTTTTTTACACCAAACGTTTATTCAGCTTATAACAGAAATAGCAGTGACTAATGGTTATTATTTGATTTTTGAGTTTACAGATGAATATGTTCCTAAATGTGTTGTAAGAAACTGATCCACCTAACATAATTTATATTGGAATATTCTAAGCTCACTACTTTATGTATTATTAAAAGAATATCCAATTCATAATGGGCTTTTTGCTTACATTTACTAAAACAGGATTTTAGGAAAGTCATCAAAAACAAGAAACAATATTTACAGGAAGCCAGTTTAATAGGGAAGACAACAATGTGCATATGATAGGTAGTCTAAGCAAATAAACACTAAGCAAATAACAATAATTTTCTTCTTGGGGCAAAAGAACTCATGTAATATTCTGCTTTTATAAAGTTGGGACAAAAATCCTAAAAGTTTTTAAAGGACGTTTCCCCCAGTCAAGTAACTTCTTTATCATCTATTTTTTCCTACCAAATAGGTCACTATAATAATTTAATGTAATTGCCAGAAATATTTTTTCAAAATACTCCCGTATGTTATAAATACCTCGTGATGCACAAAGAGCGTATCAGAAATACAATAAATTTAAGTCGTTTTCACTGTGATGGTAATTAAGCCACAGGTGAAACATCTGAGAAAATTTACAGATCAAATTACAAAGTAACATCTATACGTCTGTATCTTCATATCCTTACCTACGCATTTGGATCTCTACCTGTTTCCATTTATATTTCTGCGGATCTGTATCTGTAGGTAAATCTGTGTGTGTGTATACTTATATGGAAAATAGAAATAACACAATTATTCCATTGTATAAATTAATTAGTCTTTAAACTGTTACAATGTTGCAACATTAGAAACTGTAAAGCATGCTTGTCAGTAACATAGATATTAAATCATAAGCAAATAATAATATAGCAATTAGAACTTTTTCAATTTTAGAAAAAGTTACGCTCAATTATAGTCCATGTATTATGGCTGAATTGGATAAGTTTTTGAGCAGGGAGAATTAGACATTCTTCTTTCAAAACTGTAACTAGAAATAATCTTTCTCCATTGGCTGTCTTCTACTCTTGAAGACCTCATAAAAATATAATCTTTTTACCCATTCATATGGTGAGTGGGGAAATATTATATGAAATAGGAATTGTAATGCTTTCTCAAACCATGTATGGAACAATTAGATTATTATTAAAAACTAAAATCATTATTTTTTCATTTGTCATATATAATACAAAGAAAACACACTATATGTTGGAATTTTTAATTATTTATGTGGCCATTTTTCCTGGCTGAGGGTCAGATCAATAGGTGTTTTTTATTTGTTGTATTACTGGGTAAATTATTTGCTTAATTGCAAATTTGTTTTATATTAATAATATAATGCTAAAATTAAATCGCATTGCCTTGTATCTAACAAGATATACATAATAATTAATAAAACAGTCGAGGATAAATACTTGTATTACTGCCACTCCTTCCAGATTAATGTTATAACATACTTGTTAGTTCACTATAAATCACTGTTTATGCATGCCCTGAGCAGGGGTTGGAATAGGTTTAATTATTAGAAAGCATAATTTTTTTTTCCTTCTCTCCCAAATCTTGCCAGTTTATCTAGATAATGTGACATTTTATATAACACTTCAATTGAGCTATGTTTTTAATACAAGACCACTAAATAATATTCAGATTTGTATTCTGGCAATACTCTTGCAAGGACTACATAATTAATGTACTATTGTAATAATATCTATGACTGTATGCAAATCATATTTGTCTGTCTTTTACATTCAGCTTAAATTGACATCCCTGATACAATCATTATGAAGAAAGAATGTTATTATTATACATACAATAAATATATTTTTAATAATTAAAATTAACTTTGATCAGTTTAAAATAGGTAGTCGTATTAAAATACAAATAATGAATGTCAATAATAAACTTATCTTTTTAAATATTACAGGGTTATTTTAGTATATGAAAGTGAAGAGTTTTTTTATCAGTACTGTTTCTATGTATTTATAGATAGATGTATAGATACACATGATGTATCTCCAGCTCACTTAGTTGGACTGAGACCTGTGTTAAATTTCATTTTAGTAGCTAAATAGGAAACCCATTTTATTTAAATGGGAAAGAAAGTTTCAACTGTGGAAAATTTTGTGATTTTAGAAAATTAAAAGGATAATTGTTTTGATAGAATTTAAAAAAATAAATACATATCAGGAAACTGCTTGAGTTTATAATTGCTTTTACACAAAGATGGATATTGAAACTAGTGAAGACCAAATAATAGAATGAAGGGAGACGAGAAAGTGGCAGAATTCCATCGCAGCCCCACTAGCAGAGTCACACAGCAATTTGATTTAATAATGATGTCATCACGGATGACATATCCCCAGACCTCTGCTGCCTATAGATTTGCTGCTTGACAAAGAAAGTTTACCTTGGGGACCACCACAACCCTTTATTTAAACATGGACATGAAGATTCTTCTTCATTACACTGAAGGTTAAACTTTGTTTTTTGATGTCTTTCATTGAAATTGAACTTTAGATGTGTTTAGGGAAGAAAAAAATGTTATTTCTGAATAGAAATGTAACCTGTGTATATCATGAATTATGTTTCAATGACCATGTTTATAAAATGCAGTGTTCTACAATGACAAGAAAATGTAGGTAAACAGCCCAAATGGAGAACGAGGAAATTCTACCCTGGAATGAAAATATTATCCAGAGAATGGTTTTGGAAAAACATATCACTACTTATAAATAATATTTTGCTCTATAAAATATGTATTTGAAAGCAGATTTAGTAAATAAGTAATTTTTTATTATTTTAAAATTCCATACATATTCATACAATACAGTGGCTTTCTACAAATAAGAGGTGTTTTATAAACTAGCACTGATGTTTTTTATTAAAATTTCAGCTTTAGGTAATTTTTCTATATGTAGCTATTTAGTGTTTTTAATTATTTTCATTCGCATATTTTAGCTTCTGTCATTAGAACTCAAAAACTAATTTTTAATTATCTTCACTGTGAGAAAAATTTAGAAGTTTTAACTAATCAACTTCCTAAAAGTACATTTTCAACCAATTTTATATATAGGAAAGTAAGCATATGTTAAGGTTGCAGAAGAGATTTTTCATATTTAGCATGTGATTAATAAATTCTCAATAACACATATATTAAAAAGATATCAACTAATATACTAATAAGTACACAAATACATATCTGTATATATATTAAAAAGTTACTATTTTTAATATGTTAGGTGACATATTTTGTGCTGGAAGTGTAAAATGTATTTTCTCCTTTAAATATAATTATAATCTTTGGGAAAGATATTATTCACATCCATCATTTATGTTTTTTCTTCAGCTTTAATGCTAAATCATTTGATGGCTAACATAGACTTCACTTAAGTTGTACATTGTCCACTGCCTTCTACCAAATTGAGCACAATCTAAGGTGATTCATGAAAACAGACTTATTTTTCCCATGCAATAAAATGTGATGATTTATTTCTCTTCTTGATTTTAACTACTTGTCCTTTCTTACCTTCATGGCAGCTTTAGCTTTGGTGCAACTTTTGCTGCCATATTCACTTTGCTTCTTTGCCCGTATCCTTTCCTACTCCCTCTCTTCCTCCACTTCAAAGACAGAATATGTTTAACTGAGAGTGCCCGTCCTTCTTAACTTGACTTGCATTTTGGGGAGATATTCAGTGAACAAAATCAGAAAAGTAGCTTTCCAACAGGAGAAGCTCCTTGGATGTGGAGCTCATAAAAATTGGTCAGTATTTCATGTATGGTTTTAGACACTCTTCTCCTCTGCTCCGCCTCTCCATGTTCACTTTCCAACTGACTGGATATGGGTCTTAAAGGGGTTTGGGTATGACCAAGGTTACAATTCATTAAGAAAAGATAAATAGAACAAGGAAACACACTGCGACAGACAAGGGGATTTGACTATAAGTCCAGGAATGCAGCCTGTGTGAGGATTTTGAATTAAGAAAAATTGGTGCTTGAAAACCTAAGGCTATCCTTCTCTACTTAATACTCACAGGGTGTGTGTGTGTGTGTGTGTGTGTGTGGAGAAAAATTGGCAATGTTTTGATATTGACTGCTTGGCTTTAGGAGTCCCAAAATTGATGCACATAAACTTTCACATTAAGAAGCTGCTCTTATATCCCATTTCCATGTAGTAGGAAAGATAGTCCATCTTACAGTTGGCAGATGGAGGTAGAATTAATGCTTATAACTTCAGTACCATAATGTAGTGTCCTAAACATGATCCGGCTTGTAGAGAAGTCTATTCAGAATCCTAAATTCTTTTATTTAAATTCACAATCAGGAAGGAGACCAGATTTTTTGCAATCATTAATTAATTAATTGGCTCATTATTTCATTTTACCTTTGAATGTACTTGTTATTGAACACCTTCTGTGTCCTAGGCTCTGGGCTATATTGAAATGCACTTGGGAGACCTTCACATGGAAACCACTGTTGTTTACAAACAACTTCAGTTATTAGAGATTCTCTTCTTGCTGTGACAAAAATTATTTGCCTGTAACTTTATTTTGTCCATATAGTTTGGAACTGATCTTCATTCCAGCCCTATCTAATAGCGTTAAACTCTCATAGAAAATTTTGTCCAGCCTATTCTTACTCTTTAGTATAAATGCTCCTCATTACTGCAATTTTATTATTAGTAACATTTTACAGACTGCCCTACCATTCTAGTTACCATATGTAAAATGAATTCTTATTTGATATTGTCTCTAAAACTGAAATCAATAATTCTAAATGGGAACACACAATAAGTAGGACTATAGCTCCCTTATAAAAACTACTTTTCATATTAATACAAGACCATATTATTATGCAAGGTAACATTTCACAGTAGTAAGAACAAGCGAAGTCCTGGAGTCACATGTCAAAAGTATAAAAATAAGATTTACTGTATACCTCAAGTATGAGTTTGAAAAAAATCTTCCCTCAGAGCTCTGGGAACTTCCTGTGTAAAACTGATATTTTAACAGTATCCACATTATAATGCATTAGGAAACACAGTTGATTGTTCCAATAATACCTACTGTTAGCAAGAACTTTATTGCTTAGGTTCATTATATCTAGTAGAGAGTATCGAGATTTTCCATATAGAAAAGCATGAGAAAGATCTAGCTTAATTTGATGACTAATTTCATTGTTCTTGAAATTAGATAAGGTAAATCTGGAAGTCAGTTATAACATTATGAATACAAATATTCATATGTATATCATATGGTTTCTTGAGTTGACACTGCATATGATGAAAATATTTTGTATTTTGAATAATTTAGTGTTGTAAATTTATATCCATATTGAAATTAATATGGAATATTTACTATCATAGAATACTGTAAGGTTTATTGCTTTAAGTTGGAATGAGTACACTACATGTGGATCTTAGAGATATGAGTGAATTATGAAAGTCTTTTAAATCAATGGTAATAAAATTTCATAGTATCTCATATCACCACATATTTAATGTCAGGTGTTTAACTTTTCTTTTCTATAATTTTTATGGTTTCTCCCTTTTATTCTTTGAATTATATTAATGACTATAAAGTGAATGACATTCTTGACCTTAAAATGACTAAAGCTTATAAAGATAGTTTATTTGTATAAGAATTTTAGTGGGGCTTGAAAAATACAGTTCAAATAAAAATGGTAATAATGGCATGCTTGTGAGTAGCACACACTAAAATTAACTTGGAAGTTATATTTGCAGTGAATGTTAATGATTTGATACTTTATCCCTAAATCTTCATAAAATAGAGTTTATATCATTCATGAAACATAGACACTATTTTCAGTTATATTATTCAGTAAATTTGTTCTATAATCAGTATTGGTGCCAAATATTCATTCAACCTTTGCTATTCATACAGCGTTTCTCTGGGTGCTGAGGTTTCAGCGATGAACTAGATACAGAATTTCTAATCACAGGAAGGTACTTCCAGAGGAGTGATACAAATAAATAGATAAGATAAATAAATAGATAAGGTATGCTGGCAAAATAGGCTGTGTGATGGAGAGGTACTGAAGGGAAGGTTGGAACTTTATCCAGATGGCGAGGGAGGATTTTTTGAGATGGTGATATTTGAATTGATTCTGAATGGAGAAAAGGAAATATTATGAAAACATCATTTTAAGTAGATGAAATAACAGGCTCAAAAGTTGTGGCATATTAACAAACATTGCTCATTTTATAATATAATCCTAATCACAATTAATTTAATTTATAAACACTACATTTTTATATTATGCTTATTTAGATATTAAAAAACTTAGCAATCAGAATGTAAACTGGGCATTTTCCATATTTTATTATAGTAAATATGATACATCAAGTTATGAGAGCAACAACTTGCATTCTTGCATTTTTTTCTTGTTTCATTAAATAAGTGGTTCCAATATAATGTAATAGTCATCTTTTTTATGTGTGAAAAGTTAAACTTTTATTAAATGTCACTATTTATACAGTGGTGGGAATTTCAGACAGTTACTGAAGAATATTTAAATATTAACTATGCATGTCTAAAATATTGGTTCTCTAGTTTCTTCTGATTATATACAGAAGAAACACTGAAGCTAGGGCAGGAAAGAGCATATTATGAGGACATATATACCTGTATATATCTCTGTATATTTCCACATCATTATCTATAATGGTAAGGGTAAAGTTAGCCTTACAACTCTTCAGAAAAAAGAATGTGTAGTAGCATTGATCTTCTTTTATCCTAATGTCGAAGAAGATTCTATTCTTTTTGAAGGCACAAGGAACAGTAGATTTCTGTCTTAGAATTCTCTTAAATTTCTCCAAATTTTGACTCCTTCCTAGTTGTGTGATTTTTATCTTGAACAAAATTTTCATATTTCAATATAGTTTGTAAAAGAAGGAATCTAATTATGTGACTGCAACTCTTTACTGAGGATCTGCTGTCTATAGGCTCCACTCTTGTCATTTTATAATGTAATGCCTACCTTTATCTTCTGGCACTTTTATGGCTTCTCTTTCTTTTTGACTGTTTTCCTCTTTTCAATGATCTCCAGTTAAATTTTGTGAGATAACTGTATTAATCTAATTCTTGTTTATTTGTACCAGGACCAGAGACAGTCTGTGGGTTGGTATTCAGAATTTGGTCGGTTGGTATTCAAAATTTTCCTAACCATATCTGAATTAGATGACCTCAGTCATTTCTTGGGTCCCTGATATACAATGTATTTGCTGAAAAACTGACCATTCACCTCACAAGGACTTCTTTAAAAGGGACTGTCAGCGCAGTACTCCATGTATATAGACAGGTCTATACTAATTATGCAAAGTAAACAATCATAATAACAAAATTCTTGCCCCAAATAATGTGTAGATGATATGCCTCTAATCCTACACAACGTTCATGTGGCTAACATGTATTCTGTAGTTACAAAACAAAAATGAAAATATGCCCAATTTTGGAGTTTTAAAATTATAACATAAAAATTTATTAGGTGTTTTCAACAAAGAAACACAACAGTTTAAGTGTTTTGGGTGCATCATGTTTTACTAAGTTATTTCAGGAAGTTCTACATTGCTTTATTTTGAAACTGATACACATACCACATTGGAAGGTATGGTATTTATTACTTTTGGTCTGATGCTAATTCTCTGTTTCTTAAGTTCCTGCTTCTCCCTTTCTCAGCCCAAATCTGCCTGTCCTTTTGAGCTACAGAATAGGAAACAAACCATGTTTATTTAAATATTAAATGCAAGGGTTTAGTGTTCAGATTCTTGAGCTAGAAATGCCAGCTCCATCTTTTGCCTCCAGTGTGGCCTCAATGAACTTGTTTCATTTTCCTAAATTTCAGTTTTCTCATGTGAAAATTGTGGATAATTATAATTATTAGGGTTGTTAAGAATGATTATAATAACATGCATCAATGTGCTTATCATAGTAGCCACTTAATACATATTAATTTTGCTTACTATTATTATATTCACAATGTAGAATAAATATTAATTTTGCTTACTACTACTATCATTATTATATTCACAATGTTCTCCAGCTGTCAGTTTCTAGTACTGTTTTTAAAGAATTTTACCATTCTATTTGGAAAAGTTAGTTACAATATTCTGTTCATATTTCAGGACTTTTTTCCTTGTCTAGGCTTTTAAAAGAAGGTAGAAAATGAAAAATAAGCAGACCTTCAAATAATTGATAGAAAAGATGCTTTGGGCCTCTGCTAACATTTTACTTGATTAAACAATTTATTTTCTCCAAAGAAATCTGCACTGGCTTTTAAAAATGTCATATGATCAATCATGAATGCAGAGAGTAGGAGTAACAGTAAGAACATATTGGAAACATTGAAGAAATGTTAAAAATTATGTAAGCAATCACACTTTCAAAAGGCACAGAGCACTAAAAAATACTTCCAATTATGAGTATGAAAAATATGTTTGTAAAATGTATGAAAAATATTGGTCTTTGAGAAACATTTGTTCCATCTTCATTATGAAAATGGGCCAAGTTGTCATAATGGTTTTTAATGATATTGCATGTTATTTTTAAATGAAAAAAGTTTATCCAATAAAATGTGATCTCTCTCGGAAGAAAGATTTTAAATTACTTAAGGAATTATTCCATGTAATCAGGGATTATTACAAGTAGGAACCTAACTGACATTTCATTTAATTGACTGATTTTATACATAAGGATACCAAGCCCCCTCAGAAATTTGCTTAAAGTGATCCTAGAGGAAAAAAAAACAAGAGTAGAATTCAGGACTCTAGGAACATATTTTTATGATTAAAAATTACTTATCAATGTAAATCATTGCACTTTAAAAAATCAATTTTGATTCATAACCCTTTATGTGTAAAACATGGCATTATAGCAAGCATGTGTACCCAAAGTTAAAAATGAATGCCATTTAATTCACCACTGTGGTTGGTCCTGACTTTCTCCACAAACCTTACTGAAGAAATAAGATGAACCCACTGAACTCTGCATGTAGGGAAGGTCAAATAGATTTATGCCAAAGGTCTCTGCTATCTGCAAGAACTAAAGTGGGTTGTCTAATACTTTCCTGAATTTCACAGAGTGGTGTTACATTCCAATCTGGTGTAGTAAAGAGAACAATGGATGGGAATAAAAAGACCAGAGATAGGGGTTTATATTTGTCTATCACCCAGGGATTTCAAATTTCTTTTTAAATTTCTTCTTAATTTAAAAATGTTAGACAAACTAGAAAACATCTAACGGGTTTTTCAGTGCCAAAGACAATTGAATGTTTGCTTGAAAAAAGTCATCAAACTTTCCACTATTTCTCTAATAAGCCTCCATCTTGAGGGGGAAAAATGGAATAGAAATAAATGATATTGGAAGAATCCAAACCTTGATAACATGCTTACCTACCTCATCCTCTTGAAGTCCTTTTTGTAGATGTGGGTTTCTCTAGGATGGTGTCCAATCTAGTACCAGATCTATTGCTTTTGTTCAGTTAACCATCTCTATATTACCTATATTTCCAACATTGAAATTTGAAATTCAATATATAAAAAGAATATGAGTTGTAATTTCATCATTGTCACTCAATCAGTAATGTATTCAGAAATGTATATACTTCTCATGTTTACAGCACCACTGTGTCAACCATTCTGTCGGCATATGCATAAATATCATAACAAATTCAAATATCAACCACCTAAGAATTTCCAGTAATTTATTTTAAATCAATTTTCAGCAATTTAATTGAAATCATTTTTTGTGTCCAGATAATTCAAATAGTGTAATCTCCTCATTTTATTGAAATTATATGTATGCTTCTACAGTTATTAATTTGTGCTATTTTTACACTACATATACAAAATATTTCTGTATTATAGCAAAGATTACATTGTATGGAAAAAATTTTTTGATACAACTGTTTAATCCTTGGTGAAAAAAGAGAAAGTATGTCAGTTTGCCAGTTTTAAAGATAAAAATATAATTAATTTGAAGGATAAGTAATTCTAAGTCAAATGAATTCCTAAAAAACACTCAATTTGTAAAAGACTAGATTTTTTTTTTTTAAAAAGGAGTGTAAGGTTAGCTATTTCTTTGATACATTATGTATTGGCATCTTTCAATAATTCTATCCTTGGGTATAATTTACTTGGTTTATGTCAAAAAATAATCTCTCAGGTACTTCAGTGTTAGACACCCCAGTTAAAATGAAGAAATTACTGTCTTTAACCATGTTTTATCTATAATGTTATGGGATTAATATGAAAAGCATAAGTATGTAAGATAATTTTTCCCAAATCACAAAAGAGCAACACTTCCTGTTTCAGCATAATGTCTTGGGGAAACATAACAATACAAGTATCTAATAGTCAATTAAACATTTTGCTTTCACAATCTATTTACATGAAAATTAATTATTTATAGGTAAATTATCTCCTCTCCTTGTGATTTCCTACTGGAGTTACAGATTTATTTCTGATGTCTGAAGAAGGAAATTAATTTATTCACTAATTAAATTAATCCCATTTTAAAATAACATTTTGTAATAAGGAACTACAGATTCTGTTTTACTTTGGCAATGAACCTTTATTTATAATGTTATCTTTCCTTAGTCTATGGGGAAAATGGGTAAGAGCTGTGTTGTATAAACCACGCACATAATTAGCATACAGGATCTC